>SJXQ01012344.1:85641-121572 GCA_006408695.1 Aepyceros melampus
CTTGTGCTACTTGGCTTCACTGAATTCTCCACTACAGCCCCCTTCCTCATCTTGCCCTTGCCTTCCCCTGGATCAATCTGCCCAGTTATCCTGAATCTATCTCATAATTTATAGCTTCTCCATGTTCAGAATCCTGAAAATGGAGATTATCATGTAGTCAGTGGACTGCACTGCTACACACTCATGGGCTCAGACCTCACCCCTGAGCCGGTGCTGGCCTCTGGCAATCCTTTGTTTCCGTTTTTAGCTCTGACACCCGTGGCTGGCAGCACCTCTTCTAAATCTTCGCCGTCTTAGCCCTCGTCCTTGCCACATCACCTGGACTCCTGCTTCACACTGTAGATCCTCTCAGGCCATTCCTTAGTTTTTATTTCCTCTCTGTTTACCTTTTGACTAGCTCTTTCCGCTAACCGTTTATACTCAAGTTTTAAAAATTAAAAATACGTAAAAATTAAACTGAAAAACTCTCCTCCACCTGGTTACTAACTTTGGCCTTTTTTCACTGTCAGATTTCAGGAGAAACTAGTGTTTATTCACCGTTATCACCACTCACCTCTCATTCATTTGCTTCTCAACCGTTTTTATTGATCTGCCCCTTGCCCAGAGGACCCTGAGGTCACCAGTGTTCACACATTCTAGTGGACATTTCAGTTCTTACCTTGTCCTCTCGGCAGCATCCAATGTTATTCTTGAACCCATTCAAAAAGAAAACAGCCCAGCCTAACAAACCCTTCTGCGGCTTCACTTTCTTCCTGGCTCTTTCCACTCTTGGTCTTCATGCATTACCAGCTATGCAAATATTAATCATATTGACTTGTAACCAACTGCTAATGGCAGCCCCACCTAGGAGAGCGTACGTCTATACCAGACTGTGGATGACTCGCATGTTTCTCTCTCTAGACTAACCATTTCTTCCAACTGTATTTAGCCAACCTCTTTTTACTCTTCATTTATTTAACTTAAAATGCATAGAATGTCAATCTGTCTATAACTGAGTCACTTTGCTATAAAGCAGAGATTGGTACAACATTGTAAATCAACTACAATTAAAAAATAAAATTGAAAAAATTTGAGAACACACTATGTATCATTGTTTGGTTGGACCCTGGAGACTTAACCACCTACTATAGTGTGTCTTCAGGTGCCAGATTCAGAAGAATGCCTCCTACGGGACTCCATTCAATAGATTTTGAAGCCAGCCATATTAGTCTCTGGTACTTGAAGTCTGAGTCGTGGTTACCTTGAGGAGAGGGTAGTTAGTAGAAGGGGACATGCACAGGCTTCTGGGGTTCTGGTAAGACTCTGTTTCTTGATCTGGCTACTGTTTCCATGGGTGTTTCACTTTGAGAAAATTCAGTGAGCTGTGCACTTTCATGTAACTCTTAAGTGTTATATAGCAAAAAAAAAAAAAAAGTACTCCCTGCTTCCTCTACAAAAACATCAAGGTTGCAAGCCAAATGCATGAGGGGAAGGTAGAAGTGGATTCCCAGGATGGCAGCTGAAGCTGAAAAGGGATCCCAGGATCCTGGAAGGAAGCAAATCACTTGATCAGGCTAAGGGTGGAAACCGGCACCCACAGGAAATCTTGTGCAGGATGTGGGAGCTGTAAGCTCACATTCATGCCATCTAGGTAATGCAGAAACCCTGACCTGAGATCCTTAAAAACTGCTTTGAAACCAGGAAGCCTTGCAGGGCTCTGTCAAAGCCACTCGTGAAACTGGCCCCCTTTGGGGATTCCACCATTCAGGCCACTTTTGAGACTCCGAGTAAATGGGCTGTTGTTTATCATTTGAAAAGCACAGGTTGGCTTCCAACACACTGGCCATGGCCAAGGCCAAGGTACCCATCAGCATCATTTCTGTGAGTAGAAGAGGCTTCTGTATGTGGGCACTGCCCCCATTAAACCTCAGTTCCTTGACAGTATGGAGTGTGCCTTCGGCTTCCCTGGTGGATCAGAGGGTTAAGAATCCGCCTGCAGTGCAGGATACCTGGGTTCGATCCCTGGGTCAGGAGGATCCCCTGGAGAAGGGAATGGCTACCCACTCCAGTGTTCTTGCCTGGAGAACTCCATGGAGAGAGGAGCCTGGTGGGCTACAGTCCATGGGGTCTCAGAGAGTTGGACACAACTCGGCGAGGAACACTTCTTTTCTCGTCATGTTATCTCACCAGGGCGTAGGATAATGCCTGATACACATTTGGAGTCAAAGAGAATATTCAGAAAGGGAATGCTTAGTAGTCACAGAGCACCACTGTGCGCCCAGCAGAGTCCCGTGTGATTGCATGTATGTGTTGTATTACCTGAGTCACAACAATGCTCTCCAGAGCAGCAGTCTGGCATCCTCGCTGGCATGCTGCAAGATGGTCCCTTGAGGTGTGCAAAGAAAATTGTGAGGAGGGGAGAAGGGAGGGAGAGAGCTAGATGCATACATAGGTATTGGGAGGAGGCACAAGTTAGAATTTTTTTTAAGGCCCTGTAATATAGTTGGGCTTATAATAATCTTGAGTAGAAATTTTAGACATGGTACTTGTCAGCAGTTCACTTCACCATAAACCTAGAGAAAGCTTCATGGTGGTTTGGCAGGTCAGTCTATCTTTGATAAAATGCAGCATTCTTGATATGAAAGGATAGGACGTGTATCTCTATTCAGTTGAGTTCAGTCGCTCAGTCGTGTCCTACTCTTTGCGACCCCATGAATCGCAGCACGCCAGGCCTCCCTGTCCGTCAACAACTCCCAGAGTTCACTCAGACTCACGTCCATCGAGTCCGTGATGCCATCCAGCCATCTCATCCTCGGTCGTCCCCTTCTCCTCCTGCCCCCAATCCCTCCCAGCATCAGAGTCTTTTCCAATGAGTCAACTCTTTGCATGAGGTGGCCAAAGTATTGGAGCTTCAGCTTCAGCATCATTCCTTCCAAAGAAATCCCAGGGCTGATCTCCTTCAGAATGGACTGGTTGGATCTCCTTGCAGTCCAAGGGACTCTCAAGAGTCTTCTCCAATACCACAATTCAAAAGCATCAATTCTTTGGCGCTCAGCCTTCTTCACAGTCCAACTCTCACATCCATACATGACCACAGGAAAAACCATAGCCTTGACTAGACGGACCTTTGTTGGCAAAGTAATGTCTCTGCTTCTGAATATGCTTTCTAGGTTGGTCATAACTTTTCTTCCAAGGACTAAGCGCCTTTTAATTTCATGGCTGCAGTCACCATCTGCAGTGATTTTGGGCCCAGAAAAATAAAGTCTGACACTGTTTCTACTGTTTCCCCATCTATTTCCCATGAAGTGATGGGGCCAGATGCCATGATCTTCGTTTTCTGAATGTTGAGCTTTAAGCCAACTTTTTCACTCTCCTCTTTCACTTTCAACAAGAGGCTTTTTAGCTCCTCCTCACTTTCTGCCATAAGGGTGGTGTCATCTGCATATCTGAGGTTATTGATATTTCTCCCAGCAATCTTGATTCCAGCTTGTGTTTCTTCCAGTCCAGCATTTCTCATGATGTACTCTGCATATAAGTTAAATAAGCAGGGTGACAATATACAGCCTTGACGTACTCCTTTTCCTATTTGGAACCAGTCTGTTGTTCCATGTCCAGTTCTAACTGTTGCTTCCTGACCTGCATACAGATTTCTCAAGAGGCAGGTCAGGTGGTCTGGTATTCCCATCTCTTTCAGAATTTTCCACAGTTTACTGTGATCCACACAGTCAAAGGCTTTGGCATAGTCAATAAAGCAGAAATAGATGTTTTTCTGGAACTCTCTTGCTTTTTCCATGATCCAGCGGATGTTGGCAATTTGATCTCTGGTTCCTCTGCCTTTTCTAAAACCAGCTTGAATATAAGGGAGTTCACGGTTCACGTATTGCTGAAGCCTGGCTTGGAGAATTTTGAGCATTACTTTACTAGCATGTGAGATGAGTGCAATTGTGTGGTAGTTTGAGCATTCTTTGGCATTGCCTTTCTTTGGGATTAGAATGAATAGTGACCTTTTCCAGTCCTGTGACCACTGCTGAGTTTTCCAAATTTGCTGGCATATTGAGTGCAGCACTTTCACAGCATCATCTTTCAGGATTTGAAATAGCTCAACTGGAATTCCATCTATTAGCATTTTGTAAATATATTAGCGTTAGTAAGATGTCTTAATGAAGACAAAGGAAAAAGGGAAAAATAGAGTCAACTTTAGACTGTTTAGCAGTTTAAATTATTGTTGGTTTTAATCTAAAGCCTCCCCAAATGCAGTGTGTTAGTGGGTAGGTTTCTCTGTAATTGGCCATCACCTTATATGGATGTTGTGTCAGTTTAATAGCACTTAACGATCATACTTTCCTGGTGGCTTGGACGGTAAAGCATCTACCTACAATGCGAGAGACCCAGGTTCAATCCCTGGGTTGGGAAGATCCTCTGGAGGAGGAAATGGCAAGCCCCTCCAGTACTCTTGCCTGGAAGATCCCATGGACAGAGGAGTGTGGTGGGCTGCAGTCCATGGGGCCGCAAAGAGTCAGCACAACTGAACGGCTTCACTTCCAATGATCATACAGTGGAATTAATTGGTAGCAGCTACCGGGATGTTAGACTCCTTACTCTATCATCCCTGTCTCAAACCCTTTCGTGATTTCAGTGTCTTGGCCTCTTATTCTCTCTATGCGGTAATCTGGATAATTTCTTCAAATCTGATTCCAATTCTCCAGTTGTGTTTTGAACTGTGTATATGACCTATGACCTATCTATTGAGTTTTTGGTGTCAGTTACCACCATTTTCATTTCTAGATGTTATGTGGTTCTTTTCATGTATTCCTAGTCACATATGATGGTCTCTCATTCCATCTCTTGGGTTTTATTCAAGCAACGCCTGCCGTTTGTGTTCTGGGTTCTGGGTCCCAAAACCCACATAGTTAGGTGTTCTCCAGGCAGGCTTTTTGCTTTTATTCCATTTTATTTTGGACTGAATCCAGTTTAGGCAGCATCCCCATCTTTCCTCTGTGGGCCAGGAGTTTTCTACTTTGCCTTTCAGAGATTCCATATTTCTGCAAGATTCTTGGAACAGATTCATCATTTCTGTTTCAGGCTTGTCATCATCTCTAGGTAACTAGAGACCAGCAGATGGTCCCAGTGTAAATATTATATCCAGCACTCATTTACTCAGAGGTTTCTCTTCATTTCTGACCTGGACGTTTTCCTTTTTATCATAACAGCTTAGTCACATATCTAAAAACATGCTTTTACATGTGTGCTCAGTCATACTAAGTTGCTTTAGCTGTGTCTGACTCTGCGATCTACGTAGACCATACGTAGCCTGACATGGGTTTTCCAGTCAAGAATACTGGAGTGGGTTGCCATGCCCTCCTCCAGGGGATCTTTCTGACCCAGGGATCTAACTGGCGTCTCTTACATCTCCTGCATTGGCAGGGGGCTTCTTTACCACTAAGCACCACCTGGGAAGCCCCTAAAACACGCTTTTAGGGTGCTTGTTTTAAGAAAGAGTAGAGAAAATTATAAATATTATATAAGAATTCCATCTGTGTATGTTTTGGCTTAGTATGCAGTTTTGAAAAAATCTCTAAGATAAGTAAGAAACTAATAATGCCAGGGAGGTAGTGATGGGAACAGGACTGATGGGGAACAGAGATGGCAAGGAGACTTCTTTATATGAATGTCTTAATATTTTTAGTGATTTGAACCATGTGGATATATTACTGTTTCAGCCAATTAAATATAAACTTTCCCCCCCCCGCCGGCCATCTAGATATTCTCTACAGGGTGGGTTTCTCCAGACATCGAGTCTACTATTTTGTTAGCAACGGAATAGTGATCATATTTGTGGTTATATAAACTTTAGATCATCCAGCCCTCTGGCTGAACTCTAAAGATCAATATTTGCCAACCTGGTCTGTGGCAAAGGATCAGTTCTTTTCAAGTTTTCCAATCGGTCATGGACTGACACTTTGGTAAACTACAGTAAAAATAAATGACTGATCATATGCTTGGATGGCATGGCAATGTCAAACTGCTAGAAAAGTTTCTAAATACTTTCTCTCCATCACCAGCCAGTATAAAGCAACTTGTGGACTGCTGCCACACAGAACAGCATGCTGTGGATGGTTCTCGTTACTTTCTGGCATTTAGTGTTGTGGATCAGAGACCAAGACCACGCTGCTCTTTAAAATTTTTTGTGTTGCTTTATTTTTTTCCATTGTAGGTAGTAGCCTGCTTTTCTTTCCACAAAGATACATTATGGTCTTATCTGAAACACGAGATATTTGCTGCAGCATACTTCTGCCTTCATTGGGGGAGTGAGCTGTGACTAACTGCTATAGACTGTTGGTACTAGTGGACTTCCAGAAATCACCCATAGAGGAAGAGTATATTTCATCTAACCTAAGATGCATTGATATGGGCACCTTCTTGATCTTCCAGAAGGGATGGTTTCCATGCTGCTAAGTCTGGGCTGCCATCTGGCTGCCAGCAATTGTAAGATGCCGTTGATTTCAGAGATGTTAAAATGTGGAAGAATGTGTCTTAAAATACCCTGTAGATGGCCCTGTGATTGTTCCAGTGTTTAATTACTGTTGAATGCTTGGAGACTTGCATAGGAGAAGGAGGGAAGACTTCCTTTAGAAACTTCAGCACTCTGCTAAAACACTCTTTATTGTGACACACCTGACCGGAACTGGGACACATTCTCTCTTCCCTAGTCGGCAAAGCTTCCCTCTTAGGAGCCCTTTGGGCTCGAGCAGCTCTGAGAGCCTTGGCCAGCTTATCTGGGAATCAGTGGCACTGGTTTATCTTTCAGTGTCTTAATAGAGATTTCTCTCATCATTGAGATTTTTTGTTCTTTTTTTTGCCCTTACCTTCAGCTTGCCTCCATTCCATCACTGCCATTCTGAGCTTGTGAACATCGGGAGTTCTGCTAGGTGTCCCATCTCCTTGTTTGCCATGCAGGCTGGCTTGGTAGTTCTTTCAATTGGTTGTTGTGTGGACTGTTAACAGAAATTTCTCAACTTTTTCTGGTTACACTTCCATATTTTTCTGGTGAAGATAGGGATCTTTCCTTCTGCTCTTTTTATAGTTCTTTGGCCATCTTGATGGTGATTTGGGGGGAAAGGCAGTTAATGTGAGGGCTAATAGCACTTTCGTTCATTCCTTCACCAAGTATTTATTGAATGCTTGCTCCAAGGCTGGCATAGTTCTGGCATCTGAGAATACGGCAAAAAGCAACAGTCTCAAGCTCCAGCCTTCATTGGGACATTCACTCTGCTTCCTTACGGTTTTCCTCACTGGAACCTTACCTTGTTCTATTGATACTTTTTTCATTTCCAGGACCCCTTTAAAAAGCTGCCAATTAATTTTTTTTTAATTTAGAATTCAGTAACTTATTGGTAGCTTGATACATACTTTATATAGATTTGGCAGTAAGACATTCTCTAGAAATGTATGTTAATATATGTATCATTTGCTTTTTAGCCGATTACACCTCAACAAGAAGGCAACAGACAAACAGCCATATAGCAAGCTGCCAGGGGTGTCTCTTCTGAAACCGCTGAAAGGAGTAGATCCTAACCTAATCAACAACTTGGAAACATTCTTTGAATTGGATTATCCCAAGGTAAGTGCAGTGTTGTACTCATAGGAATGGACTGAACCATAGCTTTTTTTTTTTTAACTTGTAGTAAACACAGAGGAATTTTGACACGGTATCAGGTGAAGTTATTAAAAATTTATAATGGTGTTGGCTTCATCAAATTTATGCTTTAGCAGTATTAATAGTAGTGGTAATAGTGATAATAGTAGTAGTTATCACAGGACAGAAGTGGGATTGAGGAAGGGATATTAATTCCTTTTCTAACTACCCATATGTTGATCTGAATTGAAAGTGAAAGTGTTAGTTGCTCAATCTTGTCGGATTCTTTGCAACCCCATGGGCTGTAGCCCACCAGGCTCCTCTATCCATGGAATTCTCCAGACAAGAATGCTGGGGTGGGTTGCTATTCCCTTCTCCAGAAGACCTTCCCAACCCAAGGATCAAACCTGGGTCTCCTGCATTGCAGGCAGATTCTTTACCATCTGAGCCACAGGGAATCCCCCCTGATCTGAATGAATTTGAAATCCCTGAGTAAAGCTCCTGGAACTCAGTCATTGTTAAGTGCCTAGTAGTTTGAGTGTAAAAATCTCACTTCATGAGAGTTGCAGTGAAAATGAAAAAGGATATGCATTTATCCTTGTGGAACTTAATCTCACATTTCAATTTTTCAGCTCTCATCCAACCCTTTCCCCTTTCTGTATTCAACAACTCTTGAAACTTAGTTAAGAAACTTATGTTGCCATTCTTGTAGGATAATAGTATGACAGTTAAATAGTTTCCGAAGTTAACTGTGGGTTTAAAGAGTTTCTTAAAATAACCCTAGAAACATATGTATCCATTAATTATGAACATGTGGGATGAATCAATAATCAATTTATTCTTCTGAATGAGGTTTTTTTTTTTTAATACAATTTGGAGTTGTACTGTATTGTATTGTATTGAGTTATATTGCTCTCTAGAGCTCTAGTTTTTCACTTAGATTTTTGTCACAGTTCTTTTCCACTTCGTTATGTCATTAAGGCATTTATGTGGTTAAGGAGAAACTTGTTTGGACACATTACAAAAATGCATAATATTATATGCAAGAGATTGTTTTTATTCTTTTAGTTCACAATTTTATTTTCTAATTATAAAATAGCTGTTAGTTGTGTAAATAGAACATTTAGAAAACAGAGCAAAAGTGCAGAGTACCTGCACTCTAAAGGAAAATGTTGGTCTCACAGCATTTTACTTGCTTTTAAAAGACCAAGCACAGTGGCAAATATTCTACCAGAGACAAATTAACCCACTGAAATTGCACAAATCTGAGTGTGAAGCATGAGTTGTTTGTGTCATCAAGGAGGCATGTAGTCATGAAATGAACATTTGTGTAACTGCCAAGCCCAGCAGACTTTTAATATTCTCTGTTTGTCAAATGTAAACATTGTTTTCCAAAAGTACAGAAATATTTTTGTTCTAGATATAACTCTTTTTCTCTGTTAATTTGATGTGGAAACTTATAGGCCATTTGGAAATATATATGTGGGTTCCCAGGTGGCACTAGTGATTAAAAAAACCCACCTGACAATGCAGGAGAGGCAAGAAATGCAGGTTTGATTCCTGGGTGGGGAAGATCCCCTGGAGGAGGGCATGGCAACCCAGTCTCATATTCTCGCCTGGAGAATCCCATGGACAGAAGAGCCTGGTGGGCCACAGTCCATGGAGTCACAAAGAGTCGGACACATCTGAAGCCACTGAGCACACACACACACAATATATAAAACGTGAAGTTCTAAAATTTTGTTAGTTTTGGACATATGCAAGAAGGTTTATTACTGATACTTGTTCTGAATTTCTAGGTTTAAAGTTTGGTGAGACTGTTATTATACTGAGTGTCCTAAAAGATATCTATACTTTAAATATCTTATAAATCTACCTTATATTGATATTTATTCCTTGGGAAAATTTTTCTTAGAAAAATATAATAAAAAAATAAATAAAACTCATTTTTCATAAAGTTGATTACTTATTTGGCATCAGTATAAAAGAAGGCGTTTAGAGAGAAATTCAGCCATATCAGGAAGATGCAGTAATCTACATCTCAAGTGGCCTGATGGCTTTACTTTAGTAAATTCTGGCCATATGAAGAATTTTAAAATTAATGATCAGAGTTATTAACAGATTGAGGTTATGGAAATTGTGATTTTCTTTTCTTTTTTGCAAATAGGAGATGGGTTTACAGTGTTGAAATTCCGGTTCCATACTTGGATTCTTTATTGTCAATGATGACAATATAAAATTTTAAAAGATTGAGAATAGGTTCAATTATTGAAAGATCAGCATAAGACATGTAATAAAACTATTAAGTCTGAAAGACTAGAATTTTACCAGATAAATTTGAAAAATTGTATAAACTATATAGTTCTTGAAAGTAAGTTGTAATAATAACTTGTCAAAACTTTGAATTCAGAGCAATTTTCTTACAAGGTATCTTCCCTTCACTCAAAGGAAGCATCTATCTTTCACTCAAAAGTTACCCTAGGACAAAAGTATTAACAAATAGTTCATTATTTACTCAGTGGCAGAGACTGTTCTAGACATTTGGGGTCTAAGTCCATCCTATAACAGAACTTATTATATTCTGCTGTAATCTAAATATCATCATAACATTTTTCTTTAAGCATGTGTAGTTATTTATAAATGGTTCAAGATATTCTTACTTGATATGCAATATAATTGATTAATATGTGTTAAAATATTTTTCTACTTTAAGAGAATATTTTATGTGGTTTACTATAGTACAGAGTTTTTAGTCCTAATATCTAAGGACTAAATCAGTGAGGAGACTTTTCTAATATTAATTTATGTATCTAAATTGAGTATCATTTATGCATCTAAATTTATTCATGGGAGTAACATTTATGATTATTGCAGTTTCAGATATTTCATTCTTAAATATCAAAGGACCAAATTGCAGTTTATAGATTGTCTATACCTCTCTTGGACTTAGCCTTTCAGTCATTTCACTGTTTGAAAAGCAAAAGGGAAATTGAATTTAGCTATTTGTATAGAAAGCTTACTAAGATGAGGCTAACCTCATCTACAATATTCTGGAATTATTTCTAGATTTTATATATTTATTACTGTGCCCATTTATAGTGGAATTTACTATGCCTTGTATTTCTTTCAGATTTATAAAATAAATGTTTTCTTAAAATATTGTTAAAGTATAATATTTTTAATAAATGCTTTATTTTTGACCATGCATTTATGTTCTTTTGATAGTATAAACATATCTGAAAAATTATTCTTGTGTTAGCTAAGAAAACTTTTAACCAACTTACTGTCTTGTGTTTACCAAGATAGTGCAGTGTAGTTGGCATGATTTAACTATTCAAATACAGAGATTCCTAGCAAATTACATGTTTGGGCTGTGTCAGACCCAGAGCTCAAACACAGAGCTGAAAGTGAAGGTTCCTGGTTAAAATCTAACACTTCAGAGAAAACTTGAAACACTACCTCTAATTTGGTTTAAGTTTCGATATCAGAAACAACAAAGCAAAAGTTATTTAATAAGAGTCTGAACATATTTTAGATGATGTAAATTGAATTTCATTTGCATTTTTTGGCTAATAAGGAGGTATTTATTTTTCATTTGAAGTTAAGTTTAAGATGTATAATCAATAAAAACAAAAATTCTAAATCTTGCATTTGAATTCGGGAAGATTCCCTAGAGAAGGAAATAGCTACTCACTCCAATATTCTTGCCTGGAGAATTCCAAGCACAGAGGAGCCTAGTGGGCTGCAGTCCATAAGGTAGCAAAGAGTTGGACCTGACTGAATGGCTATAGACACACACACCTCCCTTACTTATACTAACACTATATACTTCTGAAAAAGTTTTGCTGCAACCTGGTATAGCCCTTATCTTTCCATTAAGTAGATATCTAGTGCTATATTACAGGGTTTCCTTTTGCTGGGGAAATAGCTGAAAGTAGATTTTTAATAATATTTTATGGAATTGTATTACTTGTAAACATTTTCTTTCACTATATTCACTTACACCTGTAAAAGAGCGTAAACTTTAAAAGCATAAAACTATGCAATGTTTGATAAAACAGTGAACTCTTTAGAGCAGGTGTGACTGAGAGGCTCACTGTAGTAGGAAAGCGAATTGTTATTTACACCCTTTGACAAGTCATTTGCGTGTGTGCGTGTGTGCGTGTGTGTTCAGTGTCCAGCTCTTTGTGATCTTTTGGACTGAAACCCGCCAGGCTCCTCTGTCCGTGGGATTTCCCCGGCAAGAGTACTGGAGTCAGTCAGTCAGTCAGTCAGTTCAGTCGCGCAGTCATGTCCGACTCTTTGCGACCCCATGAATCGCAGTACACCAGGCCTCCCTGTCCATCACCAACTCCCGGAGTTCACTCAGACTCACGTCCATTGAGTCTGTGATGCCATCCAGCCATCTCATCCTCGGTCGTCCCTTTCTCCTCCTGCCCCCAATCCCTCCCAGCATCAGGGTCTTTTCCAATGAGTCAACTCTTCGCATAAGGTGCCCAAAGTACTGGAGCTTCAGTTTTAGCATCATTCCTTCCAAAGAAATTCCAGGGTTGATCTCCTTCAGAATACTGGAGTAGGTTGCCATTTTCTCCTCTGAGGGATCTTCCTGACCCAGGGATCGAACTTGCATCTCCTCGGTCTCCTGCATTGGATTCTTTACCTTCTGAGCCATCAGGGAAGCCGCTTAACCTTTCTAATCTTCATCATTAAAGTCACTGCCTCTTGGTGGTCCAAGCAAAAATTTTGGTTGGGAAGATGGCTGACGTGTTATGGGACTTAGAGTCATCCTTTAAAGAAATTTTAGGGTGTGGAGGAATGATGCTCATCCTGTTCTCAGGTTTTTATCTGATTTTTGGAGACCAGTGGCTGTAAAATTGCTTAGTTATTTCAGTACCTCTCAGGTGGTAATTTTGGTCAATCATCATGAAGGTAGATATTGGATGGAATGTGTAATAACTATAGATAGAAAGTATGAGGAAAGTATACATTGCTTGCCCCTCTACTTAAATTATTCAGAAAACATTTTTTTTCACTTGAAAAAAAATCTTACCTTGTTAGCTAAACTTTCATTTACCTTAGTCCTGGTCCTTAAGTGCTCAACTATTAAATTCTATGCTGCCACTTTTTGCTGAGATAATGTATATTAGGCGAACAGTAATTAATTACTGCACTCAAGGCACTGTATGCATTTTTTCTACACTTTTTACTTGTGTTTGCTTATCAATGGAACTAAAGCAAACAAGCCTTCCCATTACCTTCTTCCTTGTATGTTTGTTTGTTTAGTCATTTAGTCATGTCCGACTCTTTGTGACCCCATGGACTGTAGCCTACCAGGCTCCCCTGTCCATGGGATTTCCCAGGCAAGAATACCGGAGTGGGTTACCATTTCCTTCTGCAGAGGATCTTACACAGGGGCTGAACCTGCATCTCCCGCAATGCAAACGGATTCTTTACCACTGAGCCACCTTTGTATTTTTTAGATCATATAACTTTGTTATCTTTTTTCGTGGACATAATTAACTTTCCTCCTCTGCTTAAAAATGTTCAGTCTATCTTAGAAAGAGAGTTTGGTAGGAAATTTGCTTTAGAGTCAGCGTGAATTTATCACCACTTGAAAAAAGTTACTGCTTAGAATACATAGCCCACACACTAATACAGGAAGATCTTTATGTGTGAAAGCAAACACTCTGAAAGAACTTAGTAGTTTACAAAAAATCGTAACTTAGAGCTCAGGATTTATAAACCTGGTTATATGTCAGAATCACCTCAGAGATTCTGATTCAGAAGTTTAAGGATGGGGCCCAGTATTCTCTTTTTGGAAAAAAACTGTCCAGGATGGTTTTGACACAGCCAGCCAAGTGCTAAGGAATAACTTCCGTAATTTACTGTCAGAGTAAACATAGCTCTGAGCAAAATTAAATCCTGGATGTTTTCATAGTTAAAAGGCTAAGCATGCTCTTTAGGAGGATATGTGCATAACTGTGTGTGTGTGTGTGTGTGTGTGTGTGTGTGCGCGCGCGCACATGTGCGTGCTTTCAGTCGCTTCCAACTCTGCACCCCCCCCCCAGGCTCCTCTGTTTTGGGGATTTCCCAGGCAAGAATACTGGAGTGGGTCACCCTTTCCTCCTCCAGAGGATCTTCCCAAATCAGGGATGGAACCCGTGTCCCCTGTGTCTCTTGCTTTGGCAGGTAGATTCTTTACCACTGAGCCACCTGGGAATCCCTGCATTTTTAATCAAGTCAGATTCTATTTTACTTCAGAAAATTATTATTCAACAGAAAATCTAATCTCACTTTGTCTTGAGAGAGTTTGCAAAAGCCCTTTAAATGTATCATAATGGTCTTTGATATGTAATTTTTAGCACCTTGATGAAATAATAGTAAGTTCAGAGACAAGGCTTCTAGACAGCAAAGGCTGTGTTCATTTCTCTGGCTTTCTCTGTTGCTTTTACACTGCTGGCCACCCTGTGAGCGTGTGGTAAATTTTCAGTGATGATCACATGGAGGAGCTGGGAATCCAGCCATGCTTCAGCTGTGGGCCCTGCCAATCTCTTCATTCTCTCTTTGGCTGGCAAACAGAGCACTTCTGGAGAAGTTGCTCTCAGTTAAAGCAACACTTGATAATCCCTTAAGTGTTTGCATCCATTATGAATACTCTCTTAACTTCTAAACTTTGTGTGTACAATTGCTTGTTTTTCTTAATGCTTTTTGATCCACCAGTAAATGCTAATAATAAGTGATTATCTTTGTAAGAGGTTAATTTACATAAAATATGTTCTTTGACTAGTATGAAGTACTCCTCTGTGTCCAAGACCATGATGATCCAGCCATTGATGTGTGTAAGAAGCTTCTTGGAAATATCCAAATGTTGATGCTAGATTGTTTATAGGTAAGTAACAAATTTTACAATAACCTTTTTGCTTTAATATATTAAGTATCAGTAATCTTCTTTGCATTAAACTATAGATTAGGGTCCTAGACACCATTGAAGTTATTAACATATTTGCTTTATGCATATTTGTTAGATATAGTGAAGGATGTTTCTATCCTTTAGAGAAGACAAGTTGTAAATACAAATTTTGTTTTTCATATCAGGGATTAACAAAATTATCCCAGATTATGTTTTACTCATCAGCCACACATGAGAATCTGTTATTTTTGTTTCTTTAATAATTTCAATCTATGGCCTTTTCTATATCTCATTGATTATAATTGAGATTGAGTGGTAGAATTCATTTTTATAATATTGCAAAAAGAATATTTTCCCCAAAACCTACAGACTTATTCTAAAGGTTCGTTAGAGATATACTTGCTATTAAATGTTTACTAATGTTTACCGTTAACATAAGCTCTTAATTAGAAAACTGAAACTAATGAATTTTCAAAGATAAATGATGTACTTTCTTTTTGAAAATGAATAACATTTTTCTAAATATGTTATTATGAATAATAAGCATGATGTTAAAGTATATTTGTTTTAATTATTAAATATGCAAGTACTTTTCACTTCTCTCTACTAAGTATATGAATAATAGAAAATATTTTCAATATGGCATGAATTGTTCACTGCTATACTTTTAAAATTTTAGGTGGCAAAAAGGTTGGCATTAATCCTAAGATTAATAATTTAATGCCAGGATATGAAGTTGCAAAGTATGATCTTATATGGATTTGTGATAGTGGAATAAGAGGTAAGGTTTTTTTCTTACTTATTTTATAAAATTATTCAATAATAAAATGCCAAGAGCAACCTGAAAATACATTTATCAATCATATTAGTTTACCAAATAAAGTAAGTTATTTTATCATTATTTCATGGTAGTATGTCAAGTTATACTTACTAAATTTTGAAGTTTTTTTTATGCTAAACTAGAAGTTACACATATGAAAATGCTTTCATTTTGAAGAGAAAATTAAAAACAATTGTGGCACATTATACCACAACTGTGGTATAATCAGCTTTTTCATAGGTCTAAGTTTTCCCTTATTCAAGTGATATTTATCTTTTATTTTAATCTGTTTGTGGCATGTGCAATGTACTATCTCATGCAGAGGGACAGAAGTTAATTGATACATATTTTACTGGAATTACATGCATTTTTAGAACACATTCGTGGCTTTTTACTTAGCAGATTTTTGCAGGACACCTTTTATATATTGAAACTAATTTGCATATATGGATTTTTAAAACATTTATACTTACAATTTCAGTGTTCCGTATGATTCCATTATAGTCTAATACCTGTTTTCTCAATCTCAGCACCTTGGGGCTGGGTGCTTCTTTGTAGTCAGGGCCATCCTGCAGATGTTTAGCAGCATCCCTGGCCCCTGCCAGGAGCACCTCTGTTGGTTGTGACGATCAGAACTGTCTCTGGACACCCCACCTGTCACCTGCAGGGCAGCAGTTGAGAAGCACTTCCCAGACAACTTGTATAAATAAGGCCCAAATGCACTTTTATACAGTAAATTGAGTTCTTAAACACTTGAAGGAAATAAAAATGAAGTCATGTAAAATCCTATGAGATTTTTTTGCTCTTTAAAAACGGGACAATGGTTTAAATTTTATCAGCTTAAAATTTGAAAATTAGTAGTGAATGTGGCACTTTGACTTAATTAGAGCATTACAGGACTAACAGTTCTTGGTTCGTTTTTCACATTTGTTGTCTTAAATTGTTTACCGTCATATATTTTGTTATGTTTCAATGTACAAACCTCCATCAGGTTTGTCCTCATTCAGTTCTAATTAGCAGTTTTAAGAGAAAGAACGTCTCCTACTCTCAGAAAGAGGAGGCTCATTTGCTATGATTGTGATGCAGGAGCCAGAATGAACACTGAGGTCCTTGGACTTTTGCTCCTGTACCTTTTCCACTAGGACGCACTGTCCATTACTCCAGTCTGAGGTTCAGAAACAAGGACTGCTAACATTTTCAAGATACATCCCACCTCTGGTACATATTAGGTATTTAACAGCCTGCAAAGGTCCAGAATAAATTCCCTACCATATATTACCCTTTTGAAATTTTCTATTCTACTTGGAAAAGTGATTGAGATTCATTTTATTAGACCTATATTCAAAGAAAACATTTATTAAGAATTTAGTAACTCACAGAATATATTACATTCATGGGCATTTTACTAAAAGGAAATTTTTTTCCCCTCTCCCTCTGTACCTTTTCTTTTGCATTATAGTGATTCCAGACACACTCACGGACATGGTTAACCAAATGACAGAAAAAGTAGGGCTGGTTCACGGGCTGCCATATGTAGCAGACAGACAGGGCTTTGCTGCTACTTTAGAACAGGTAAGTACAACGCTTACAGATAATACGCTTGTATAATCCGATCCCTAATCTCCCAGAAGCTTGAGGCTGTGCTGAGAGTTGGGCTGAGGTGCCTGAAGTTAACTGTATTAAGTCTGCTTTAACCTGCTGAGTGAGAGTCCCAGGTGGCGCTAGTGGTAAAGAACCCACCTGCTGGTGCAGGAGACGTAAGAGGTGCAGGTTCAATCCCTGGGTCAGAAAGATCCCCTGGAGAAGGGCATGGCCACCCACTGGAGAGAATCCCGTGAACAGAGGAGCCTGGCGGGTTACAGTCTATAGGGTCGCAAAAAGTTGGACACGACGGAAGTGACTTAGCACACACACAACCTGCTGAGTACTGGCAGCCTCAAGTTAAGAGCAGCTGTTTTCATTAGTGAAGAAATGCTTGGGGCCCCGGAATCCCTCCCAGCTGAACTTCCTGTGCTCTGGCAAGGAACAGATGTGCCCAGGAAACACCTTGTGGTCTTATTAGCAGCTTAACACAGTATATTCTTTTTCCTTGTGGTCCTTACTTTCAATTCTTGAGTTCAGTTCCGGATTACTGACTTACATAAAAGTATGTGTTATATAGTTCTTTCAAAGATCCGGTCTGCAAATTAGCATCTTAAGTATCATGAAGTATTTCAGTATATACAAAAAAAAAAAGGAAAATTGCTCATATGAATCATTGTAAAATGCACTTGATTTCCTTCTACAACAGATTTCTAAAAATTATCTGAACAACTCATGTTTTCCATTTTTACTCCACAACTTAACAATATACAGACTTACGTGTAGGAAACTATAAGTTAGGAGGAAGTATAATGGGCAGAATAAATCAAAACACAAACCACTCCCAGAACCCTACCAGTTAGAGAAAGTTTCTATTTTAAAAACTTAGTTTATTTTAGCATTAAGACTTTTTCCCCTCTGTTTACTTTCTAAAAAGCAAAGTTGAGATTATACCAAAAGTAATTTGTATCTTATTTTAGTTACTTCATAAACTGTTCCCCATATCATTAATATTATTTTATAAAAGTAATTTTTATTGGCTCAATCATAGTTTGTTATGTAAGTGTATCCTATGCTTCACCATTCCTGTACTGTTAAACATTAGGAGAAAAGACTTGTCTTAATGTTATAACAGAAGGGTATACAGTTTCAGTCTCTAAATATACCAGCTTGAAGCATATCTGTATTTATATTCTTTTGAATTGCAATCATCTGAGGGTGAAGGGTACAGTGTAGAAACTTGCATTCAGCCTTTGGCAGTGTGAATCATACACGTAAGCATGCTCAGTTGCTTCCATTCTGTCCCATTCTTTTGTGACCCCGTGGACTATAGCCTGCCAGGCTCCTCTGTCCATGGGATTTTCCCGGCAAGAATACTGGAGTGGATTACCATGCCCTCCTCCCAGGGATCCAGCCGAGTCTCCTACATCTCCGGCACTGCAAGCAGAGCTTACCACTGAGCCACGGGGGAAGCCCAGATACAATTTTTATTTAGTAAAGAAACTCTAGGTGGTTACTTTGAAATTAAATGCTTTTTATTGTTATGCTCCATGTTATGTTTTTGTTTTGGAAATATCCAACTTGATATGTATGCCAAATAGATATCTCCCAGATGTACTCACTCCCTCAGTTAGGTTTAATCCCTGAAAGTCACCATTCCTTAAAGTGAATGGAGATAGGCCCGAGGAATTATTCCAGTCTGTAAAGAAATCATAGAGCCTTCATCACAGTGCCCAGTCCCAGCTCATTCCTAAAACCTCACTTAATGACTGCTTAAGGAATTAAGATAGGTGCTTTTAGTTTTAGAAGTTTGGTTCAGTTCTATCCCACAAATACTAGGGCTTCATTCCAGTCTGGGCATAGGTTAGGTAGGAAGAATCACATTCTTAATCATCTGTGATTATTAGCTTATTCTATGCCATGTATGTGATTTCTGCCATTAAGAAAGATCACCTCTCTCCATTTCGAGGTGCTATTGCCCTCCATATCTGTGAGTTCTACATCTGTGGCTTCAACCAACTATAGACTCAAAGTATTGGAAAAAAAAGTTACAAAGCAAAATGGCAATTTGCCTTGAGCCAGCAACTATTTACATATCACTTACATTGTATTAGGGATGGTAAGTAATCTGACAGGTGTAGATAATACACAAAAAGTATTGGTGGGTTTTTGGTCCAGGGCTTCTAGAACCAATCCCCCTAGGATACAGAGATCCCTAATTAGAAAAGGCAGTATGTTTAAGATATAAATAATAAATAGGTTTTATATCTGATAAGTTGGACAAGTTTGGATGACCATTTTATTCTACCATTAGTTTAGCAGTTTGCATTTTTGATGACTCCAAAGCGCATTATGAAAGGGGCAGTAAAATGGGAGACAGACTATTAGTGTCCACCCTGTTTATGAAAAATACACTGAAAAATGGGGAATTTGAGCTTTGTGACTTGGGCAGGAAACAGCTAACTACAAAAATATACAGGAAAAGGAATTAAGAAATAGGATTGTTCTTTTGGTTGATGTACCTGTGGGTGTTGTGTGTATATAGCCACGTGCATACATATACACATATGTACATATACCTGTGTATGTTGATGGTGTATATTTATGTGAACAGTATGAAAAGAGGACATATTAAACATTAATATTGTATATAGTAAGTGATCTTTTCACCTCTCTTATTTAAATCCAAATTGTTTGACTTCAATAAATCTTTAAATCTTGGAGTTTTAGGAAAGACAGTATTTATTTGAGAATAAAGTATACTTTTCCCTCCAAGAAGTACATACTACTTCTTTGTAAAAGTGATAATAACAAGAGTAGTCAATCAAGTTAGAAATTACTGACTGCTCTATGTAAACATTATTTTGTACCACTGTTTATTCAGGTAGTTTATGTAAGAATAATAGACTGTTCACCCAATCATTCTTAAGTTCATTAGGAAAAGGAATTTATAAACATCATACTTCTAACATAAACTAATTGTACATGTATGTTTTTGGTTTTGTCTTGGCAGGTGTATTTTGGAACCTCTCATCCAAGGTCCTATATCTCTGCCAATGTCACTGGTTTCAAATGTGTGACAGGAATGTCTTGTTTAATGAGAAAAGATGTGTTAGATCAAGCAGGAGGGCTTATAGCTTTTGCTCAGTATATTGCTGAAGATTACTTTATGGCCAAAGCAATAGCTGACCGGTAAGAAAACTAAATTAAATTAGGTTGTTGTATTTTTTATTTCCGAACTTATGTTGGCTTTTTCTGTTTGTTAAACCCATGGATTAAGCGCTATTTTATTTTTTGCTAGTAAGTACAGAATAGTTTAATACTTTTAGAATGTAATTCCTACTAATTATTCAGGTACACACTAATGAAGCAAATAAATGTTCTAATTTCTTTACATTCTTCAAATTAATGTGGTTTCGAAAACAGTATGGAATTTACTTAAAAAACTAAAAATAGAGTTATTATATGATCCTGCAGTCTCACTCCTGGACATATTTCTGAAGAAAAGTCTTAATCTGAAGATACATTCACCCCAGTGTTCATAGCAGCACTATTTGCAATGGTCAAGACATGGAAGCAACTCACATGCCTCTCGACAGATGAATGCATGAAGATGTGATCTGAATATATAATGGAATATTACTCAGTCATAAAAAAGAATGAAATACTGTCTTTGCAGCAACGTGGACGGACCTAAGGTTATCATATTGAGTGAAGTAAGTCAGACAGAGAAAGACAAATACCAAACTCACAGATGTAGAAAACAAACAATGTTTACCAAAGGGGATAGTGGAGGACAGGAGGAGGAGGTAAATTAGGAGGTTGGGTTTAACATATATATGCTACTGTATGTAAAATAGGGGACTTCCCTGGTGGCTCAGTGCTAAAGAATCTGCTGCCACGCAGGTATGATCCCTGGTAGGAAAGATCCACTAGAGAAGGAAATGGCAACCCCTTCCAATATTCTTGCCTGGGAAATCCCATGGACAGAGAACACTGGTGGGCTACAGTCCCTGGAGCCACAAGAATCGAATAAGACCTGGTGACTAAACCACCACCATCATTTATAAAACAAGTAAACAAGGGCCTGCCATATAGCACACACATATATAGGAAGATATTATGGGAAAACCCCAAACGAACTTTTTGGCCAACCCAGTAAATACTGAATCACTTTGCTGTGCACTTGAAAACTACAATTGTAAATTAACTGTACTTCAATTTAAAAGATAAATACATTTAAACTCTTAAAATTTTATGTGATTTGAAGCGGTTAAATTGAAGCTTCTCTGTGACTGTAAATTTTCATTATTATGAATGTAAATGTTTATGTGTTTTAGAAGAACTAAAAGTATCAGTGCAGTCCATAAAGCCCCTAGGTGAAAATTTAAGGAATGAGATTTCAAATTTTGAAATTTCTCAGTAGATTATTTGATACTTTGCTAAGAAGCTACCTGATGAGTCACGATTGGCTTAATCACACTTTTCTATCACAAAATGACACTCATTTGCTTTTTTAAAGGGGATTGTTTCCTTGTGTGATAATTGACTGAAGGTGTGATCTTAAAAGTTGAAGTATGTATTCAAACTTATCTTCTGGTGGTGTTAGTGGTCCGCAGTTTCATATTGTTTCTCATGAGATATGGAATGCCACTTTTGGTTTATATTTCTTCTTGAATATTCACATACATATCCCCACTACTCCTTTTTTGGTTAATAGTGTTCAAAGACTGTTAAATATAGGCCCCAGTCTATTTAGTACTTTCAGAATGTCTGTATTTTAAGCTTATTAAACTGTGAACTGAGGGGTGTAGTTCCTTCCTGTTCTTGGGTGGTACTGTCATGAGCTTCTGTAGTGACTGAAATGTGTTTAAGTGTGATACACCGTATGTAGGGTGCTATCCTGGGACGAGGCTCACCCTAAATGATGGAAGTTGCTCACTTTAAAAGAAAAAAAAAAAGAATAGCTGATTTACAGTATTATAAAGTTTTAGGTGTACAACGTAGTGATTCAGTATTTTTATATATTATACTCCATTTAAAGTTATAGCAAAATTATGACTGCATTTCCCTGTTCTATTCAATACCCTTGTTGCCTATTTATTTTATACATAGTAGTCTGTATATCTTCATCCTTTTCCTCTATCTTGCCCCTCCCTCCTTCCCTCTCCCCACTGGTAACCAGTAGTTCTCTAACTGTGAGTCTCTTTTTTGTTTAGTCACTCGTTTATTTTTTAAATTCCACATATAAGTGATAACAAATATTTATCTTTCTATGTCTCACTTATTTCACTAAACATAATACCCTCTATGTCCATCCACATTGTTGTAAATGACAGGATTTCATTCTTTTTCATGGCTAAGCAATATTCCATTGTATGTATGGACTACGTCTTCTTTACCCATTCATCTATTGATTGACAGGTTGCTTCCATATCTTGGCTGCTGTAAATAAAGCTGCTTACCCTTTACAGTAGTGAATAAATACATAACCTGTCATCCTTGCACATATGTGTTCATGATCATAGCTCATTTTATAACTGTCTTAATTTTCAGAGGTTGGAGGTTTGCAATGTCCACTCAAGTTGCAATGCAAAACTCTGGCTCGTATTCAATTTCTCAATTTCAGTCCAGAATGATCAGGTAAGTCAGCTGGCTTTCTTCTTTTTATACTTTATTAAAAGAAAAAGGGAATGGGGAGTATTTTTACATGGTCTTACTTGATTTAAAAAATAAAAAAGAAAAGTCAGATTTTATTTTGTTCCAGAAAAGAGAAGTTAACTTCTTCATTAAAATAAAGTTAATGTTTCAGTATATTTTCTTTCCATTGTAAGCTTTCAAAAAATGGATGTTGAGACTTTGGGGTTTTTTATGCTGACCTCTATTTTCTAACTTTTTTTACCCCTGGAATTTTATGATCTTAACTCATCAGAGTATATAGGCCATGCAAATAAATTTATAGACATTTTTCTTTGAGACACTAAATAAAAATAGAAAAGTGATTCATTAAATACTCTTTAAAGCTTATGTAAAAGGCCTTTAATGGGATATAATGTTGATCATTTTGAGAAAAAATTAGTCTTATAATCAGACTGTTGTTTAAAGAAAACCCTTTTTTTTTTTCCCAAGGTGGACCAAACTGCGAATTAACATGCTTCCTGCTACAATAATTTGCGAGCCAATTTCAGAATGCTTTGTTGCCAGTTTAATTATTGGATGGGCAGCCCACCATGTATTCAGATGGGATATTATGGTATTTTTCATGTGTCATTGCCTGGCATGGTTTATATTTGACTACATTCAACTCAGGGGTGTCCAGGTATGTGGATAGGTGTGCAAAGGTTGGAGATCATTTGGTGGAACTAAAATAGTTTTGATTTAGAAAAAGTTGAAAATATGTCTGAGCCATTTTTTAGCCCCCTAGTGAAGATTAAAATCAAATTAAGCATTAGTTTCCTTTAGTGGAATATGGACACAAAATGGAACTTGATTTTCAACTTTCAGCTGGTTATACAGTCACTTTTATTAAGACTCCAAAACAAATGATGTTAAAGCAAATTGACAAGTCTTCAAACTTAAAATATGTTAGGATAGCAGTTTAACACTGCTTCTATTCCTAATGAACATTTTTCTTAACCAATATAGCATGACTGTTCCATTATCTAAAGAAACAAACTTGGTATTTTTTAGATAGTTTCTATGTACTTATTTTATATTTGGCTGTGCTGGGTCTTGTTGCGGGGGTTTTCTGTAGTTGGGGCAAGCAGGGGCTGCGTTCTAGTTGTGGTGTGTGGGTTTCTCACTGCAGTACCATCTCTTGTCATGGAACACGGGTTTATAGGCTTCAGTAGTTGCAGTTCCTGGGCTCTGAAGCACAGGCTCAGTAGTTGTGGCTCTCGGGCTTAATTGCTCCACAGCATGTGGGATCTTCCTGGAATCAGGAATCAAACCCACGTCTCCTGCATTGGCAGGCAGATTCTTTACCATTGAACCACCAGGGAAGTCCCAAACTTGATTTTATGTGATGTCTTTAACAGTGTTAAACAGAAGTACCTCGCTTTTTAACCGGATCTGTAATCAGGCAGTGAATTATTTATGTTCCTACTTCCTAGGGTGGCACACTGTGTTTTTCAAAGCTTGACTATGCAGTAGCCTGGTTCATCCGTGAATCCATGACAATATACATTTTTTTGTCGGCATTATGGGACCCAACGATAAGCTGGAGAACTGGTCGCTACAGACTGCGCTGTGGAGGCACAGCTGAGGAAATTCTAGATGTATAACTACAGCTTTGTGACTGTACATAAAGGAAAAAAGAGAAGTATTATAAATTATCTTTATATAAATACTTTTAAAGAATCTACCTTCAGTAGTTTTATCACATGTATGTTTTGGTATCTGTTCTTTAATTTATTTTTGCATGACGCTTGCATCTGTGAAAAGAAAAAAAAAAGGAAGAAAAAAAAAAAAAAACACATCTGTAGTCTTGGCCAAATGGTTATATTTTATTTTGTGAAAGTAGAGAATCAAGAGAATTGGTTCTAGGAACCTGGGTTCGGTTTTTGTTGTCATTTATTTTTTAAAAGTATATAAATAAATCTATATATAAATGAATGTTCTGCAACAAACACTATGACAGTATCCTTCAGTAGAGAAAGTTTCTTCCTGGTGAGTACACTCTTAGAACATGTATGAGATGGCAGCAGCTGTGTTGGGGTGGTGAGAAGAGACTAAAGGGTGTAGTCCCTTTTCATGTCTAAAAGAAAGGTATTATGCAGTGGGGCGCCCACAACGAGGTACTAACTGAGAAACTTTTTCATGCTTCATGCCTACCTCTTGTAGTCGTTGCAGAGCAAATATAAATTGTAATACGATAGCTAGGCCTTGCAAAAACAAACGGAAAAAACTTTAAAAGTAATAATAACAAGAGAGCTGGAGTCTAGTATTTATATGAATCTGTGAGAAATATTTTTTTCGGTTTCACCGCAATGAACCAAAAGTGGTTGAGTTTGGTTTTTAATTGTAGCCATGTCTCGAAGGCATCTTTTTGACCAACTCTTGTTGGTTCTGTCTTGAACCATTGTTAATCACTGTGCTGGTGAATCTTTCCTTCCCTGCTCCTCACCTGACCCACCCCATCTTTCCTTAACTTTTTGTCAGGGGGTGGGGGGAGGGGGGTTTGTCTTAGTGTGAGTGAATGTTTTGATAGTTGTGAGGAAAAATGCATTTCAGACACATTTCACACATGAGCTATTTTCTTACACAGTCTGTCTTATTGTTAAAAAGAATGTAATTTCATGATACAGGTATTTAATATCTTTTTTAAGTAAATAAATATTCTAGCCATCAAGAAATAAATTGCAGTAGAGTATTAAGAGGGGACAGAATAAGTTTTACTCTTAAAATTCATCAGTATCAAACTAAGTCTACTGTGTGTGTTTTTTTTTTTTTTAATTCCTGTTAGTCTAGTCTTATTTAAATTGGATTTTTGTATTCCAGTTTGTATGACAAAATAGACTAGAACAGTTCTGGTTGTAAATGCATGCTCTGTTTCACTAGTCTCTCCCCATCATGCCACTAAACCCGCTCGTCAGGTTGTGCTTAACTTGTGGTGAACTGGACTTGTTTTTGTTTTTCTTTTTTTAAAAAAAAAGGCAAAAATGTAAGGGACAGTGCATAAGCCTTTCTCTCTTTTTTTATTGTAGTGGAATTTTTTTGCTTCTTCTTCAGGAACGGATGGCATGTTGTCCGTATGAATGCCTGCTGCAGGGCTGACACTGGCAAATGGCAGCTTCAAACTCTTTTTTTGTTTGTTTGTTTCTGCAGTTTCCATGTCAAAGCATCATGTGTCACTTATTAGCAATAACTACATATTTATATGAATACTTTTTCACTTCACTGAGCCAGTTTCATTTAATTGTGTAATGAGTATATACATGGTTTAAATTGCAGTGTATCGGTAAACCTGTATATACTGTGTATACACATTACATGCAAGCTTTCTCTGGGCCAAACTGCTTCATTCTTTTTTTTTTGCCTTATGATGAATTTGTTGGAAGGGCATTTTCTTCATGAACAAAGGCTTTGATGCATATTCCTTTCTATGTGAAATGGGGGGTAGTATTGTTCCCTGAGGAAAGTTGCACAGTGCAAACTAGTCTAGTTGTGACCCACTCTGTTTATTTAAGTCATTGTCATACAAGCTGAATTTTGCTGACCATGTTTGTGATTTGTTGGTTTTGTTTAATGAAGTTTGGTTGATGCCATCTTTTGCACTGCTGAAATGAAATCTTGCTTATTCCTTAGTTTTTTGCTGATCTCAGTATGGGCAGTGTAACAGCAAAACCAAAATGGCTGGACAAACTTCTTGTGTTTGTAAATATTTAAAAAAATGACTGTTCTGTATATGTGTTTTTTATGTGATAGTGGAGTATTTCCTTCCAATGAAGTTTCACTTAAACAGACAGAGCGATTGTTTGTTTATTAGCAAGTTTGAAGTGATGATAAAATGATAAGAAATTATATACATGTTGAAGAAAGCATCACAGCAGAACTGTAGGCGTCCAAATTTAATAAACTGTCTAAAAAAAGTGTCTATAATATACCATGTTTATTATTTAAAATCACTGTCTTAAGTTTTTCAAAAAATAAAAAATTTGAATACAATCAAAACATTAGCAATAATGTATTTTTATTTTGTGTCTTTTATATTTTTATAAATAACATGTTCTACCATTCACAGCAGAATTATTCAAAGAAAATTTACCTGTGCTACAGATGACATGAGAGTGAGTGAGTGAAAGTTGTCAGTCGTGTCCAACTCTTTGCAACCACATGGACTGTACAGTCCATGGAATCTCCAGGCCAGAATCCTGGAGTGGGTAGCCTTTCCCTTCTCCAGGGGATCTTCCCGACCCAGGAATTGAACTGGGGTCTGCTGCATTGCAGGTGGATTCTCTACCAACTGAGCTATCAGGCAGGCAGGCTTTTCTGTATTGGCTAATGTTAAAATCACCTGAAGAATCTTTTTTAAAGACTACAGATGCCTGGGTCCTGCCTCTGAAGTCTGGTTTAATTATTCTGGGTGAAGCCTGTGCACTGTTCTTTGCTCTTTGCAGGCAGATTTGAAAATTCCTGGCTCATTAAAACATTTAAAAAATACTCAGTGGTCCTTTAGTCTCTTCTCACCTGCACTTACAACCTGATCTCAGGCTTTGAGATCTTACCACCCAATGGCTAGGAAAGGTAGATCCAAGCAAACGAATGGAGTTGCTTCACTGGTGGAGACCTCAGAGAGAAATAGACTACGTGCCACCCCGCACACTAGTCATGACCAGGCTCCTCCCAAGCTTGGAGGCATCCCCAGGCCTGTTTTACCACCAGCCCTCAGAGAAGAATGCTTTTAACTGGAGAGCCAATCCCAAGGGAGAAAGACTGTAGAAGGGGTTTGGCTATGACCTGCCAAAGGCCCCACACCTAGCACCTTGACCCAGTAAACAAGCTCATTCCTCCTGGTCTGTAAAGTAGACTTATTCTAATGTTTCAGAAATGAGCAACAAAATTTGTGTGTAGGTCTTAGAGTTTTTATAGCTGGGCAAACTTTGAAGAGCCCTTGCCCTTATTTTAGAGTAAAAAGCTGAGACGTCCACTGTGAAAGCTATGATCACAGGGGGTTAGATATACAGTTGTTGGCAGAACTGGGAATGGTCCCCACCTGCATCTTTCAGGTCCCTTTACTAGATCCTGTTGTTTAAAGTTCTGCCTACAAAGCTTTAAAACTCATTGTATAAACCTTTAAATTTTTTAAAAAAATCTGTAACGTCAATAACATCCATATTCCAACTCTTAAGTTGTTCTAGAGAACCAAACTCAAACCTGCCAAACCAGAATATAATGATAAAGCTAGTTTAAATGCTTTACATGTATCATTTGATAGATGAGATTACTACATACCATAGAACTATGTTCACGTACATGAAAATAGTTTAGACATTTCCCTCTTGTGTTTATTAGGGTATAATGTTTGGATTATTCTTTTCAAGTTATAAGTAAGTAAGTGAAGTCGCTCAGTCTTGTCCGACTCATTGCAACCCCATGAACAGAGAAGTCCATGGGATTCTCCAGGCAAGAGTACTGGAGTGGATTGCCATTCCCTTCTCCAGGGGATCTTCCCGACCCGGGGATCGAACCTGGGTCTCCCACATTGTAGACAGACGCTTTACCATCTGAGCCAAGTTTATGACTAAACTTCTTTTGGTTGGAAGGGAGACAAACATTACAAAATGGTGAGCAATTATCTGTGCAGAACTGCAGGGAATGCATTTGAGTAATTTGTCTTAAAAATATGAACCTCTGTGAGATAGCTTAGAATCACTCCACATTTTTTAAAAAAGCAAATAAAAATATGTAACTGTGTGCTAAATTGCTTCAGTCATGTCCAACTTTTTGTGACCCTATGAACTGTAGCCCACCAGGCTCCTCTGTCCATGAGATTCTCCAGGCATCCCATGGGTTGCCATGCTCTCCTCCAGGGGATCTTCCTGACCCAGGAATGGAACCCATGTCTCTTATGTCTACTGCATTGGCAGGTGGGTTCTTTACCACTAGTGCCCCTTGGGAAGCCCTTATATAACTTTGTTTCTTAAGCAGCTAGTTGCCTAAGAACCAGAATGTGCTAAACACTTTGCACAACCCCGCCCTGTCCTGGGAGAGATTGCCAGAGACTCTGGGTGGTTTCACGTGCTTTGTTGTTTAGTCTGTTAGTCATGAAGACATCTGTGCTAACACCATGGACTTGTAATTAAACAAGATAAGGATATCATTTCTTTATACCAGGACTGAAAGTATCTGTATGCCCTCCCCTGCTGCCTCCACAGCTCCCATTTTCACCTTGTTTTTGCTGTTTCCTTACCCTTGACATCAACCCTGGAACTTGTGTCATCTTCCAACACCTGACCAACACTAGGCCAGTGGAAAGAACACAGGCAGGAGGTTAGAGAATTCCACAGACCATTGATGGGCCGCTGTGGAGCGTGGAGGCTTCCCAGGTAGCACAGCAGTAAAGAATCCGCCTGCCAATGCAAGGAACATGGCCTCAATCCCTGGGTCGGGAAGATCTCTTAGAGTAGGAAATGGCAACCCACTCCAGTATTCTTACTGGGAAAATTTGCATGGACAGAGGAGCCTGGCAGGCTACATTCCAGGGGGTTGCAAAGCAAGGCAAGGAGTGAGTTTGGAAGTAGAGACTTGGAGTCATTTCCATAGAGATGATAGCTGAGAACCACTGAAAGCGATAACCAAAGACACTGTCAAAGGACAAGAACTAAGCACGGGATCCGGGTCACCTATTTAGACATTCAGTGGGAGAAAAGCACCCAGGAAAAGAGGTTGCCAATGTGGCAAACAGCCTTTTGGTAGCTATGGAGTTTGAGGCAGTTCACTTAATCTTTCTAACCCTGTGTTTGGTAACCATTGCCCTGATGCTGGGAAAGATTGAAGGCAGGAGGAGAAGGGGGGGACAGGATGAAATGGTTGTATGGCATCACCAACTCAGTGGACATGAGTTTGAGCAAACTCCGGGAGATAGTAAAGGACAGAGGAACCTGGCTTGCTGCAGTCCATGGGGTCGCAAAGAGAGACACGACTTAGCAACTGAACAACAACATGAGAACTTAACTTCTTTATGGATGGTCTGTCTGGTTTTACATTGTTATTTTCTTCAGGGAAAGAGATAAGGGAGAGGTGTTCTGATAGAGCTAGAAATGGCTCCTGACCCTGAGAGTAACCATCTGACTCTTGTGCCAAAAAAAGTTTTAAGAAAGGCTGCTCTGGGAATTCTCTAGTTGTCCAGTGGTTAGAACTCTATGCTTTCATGTTGTGGGACCAGGTTCAATCTCTGGTTGGGTTGGGGAACTAAGGTTCCACAAGCTGCACAGCAGGGCTAAAACTCCCGACGAAACGAGTGGCTGGCTGCTCCTCACATTCAGTAGAATGGAAGGAACTGAAATCAGATTATTAGGATTTAAGCAGCGTGCCAGGAATTAATGAAAGTTTTGACTATAGATACTTGGAAATTGCAACAGTGATGCATTTTTCATCCAAGGTCCCAGTAATCTTAGGCTAAAAAGAATTCTGACTTGAGTTCCTTACACAGGCAATCTTCCTTTCCAATCTTCCAGCCTGGTGACTATTTGAGACGGTTCACTTAATTTGAGACAGTACAGATTCTGTCTATACCATGATTGGCATCCAACAAACATTTTTGACTTCCCAGCCCTGCCCATCTGCCCACAGTCTGCACCTTTTAATTTTGCTCTTATTTTGCTTTTTATTTTTCTGCTTGTTTTACTCCCTGCTCTGTTTCTATATTAACCTAGAGCTTAACCTCTCATTGACTTTGGCTTCTCTTTCTGACCCCATGTTCCTCAGCATCACTCAAGAGTCCTTCCTTTTTTCACTTCATTCCACCTTCTCTCCCACCACCCCACCTCCACCTCCTGTTCTTCAAATTGAGCCAGTACTTCCTTTTTCTCATGCTGTTTCTGTGGTCTGAAAGTTCCTCTCTCTCCCTCCAACTTCTAGTAGGATCCTCTGCCCTTTAACCCTCAACTCATATTCAGTCCACAGCCTCTCCAGAGCGCTGAGTACTCACATTATTATCTGTTTTGTCCGGCATTTCATTTTGTGTCCTTGAGTTATTTCCAGCTTTTTAATGGCCTGAACTTGGCGTGTCTTCCTAGTCATTTTTGTGTCCATTTCTCTCTCACCTGCCCTTCCCTCCAGTACTTTCACAAATGGTTTTCATTGGTAATCGAGGAGAAACTCCTTAATACTAGTTCAAATATCACTTAACATCTTTTCAACCTGCTTGTGTTGGCAGTGCGTTTGCTGTTTCTTCCCCCTCTTCTGCTTGACGAAAGGATTTCTCTGCATGTGAGGAAATCACTAAAATTTTGTTTCACTCTTCTGGAATTGTCTGGTTCTGTTTTATTGTTTTGTTTTTATTTGGTTTTAAATTTGAGAAGCCAGTGGTTATTGGAAGGAATCAGAGGTGACCGCGTCACCAACACCCCCATAAGCCTATTGGTTCTTGTGTTTTTAGTTTTTTTAAGGTAACATATTGCTTTTCAAATTATAAAAAATAGTACATGTTTACTATAGAAGAACAGATGCATACATAAATAAAAGCTCTCCTAGATATACATCCAAAGGAACTGAAAACAAGGAGTCTATGTGCCCACAAAAAAACATGAATGTTCATAGCAACATTGTTCATAATAACCAAAAAGTGGACAAGACCCAAATGTCCATCAGCTGACAGATGGATAAACAAAATTCAGTACATCCAGACCATGGACTAGTACTCAGTCCCAAAAAGGAATGAAGTACAGATACAGGCCACAACACAACCTTGGAAACATTATGCTGCCTAAAACAAGTTAGATACAAAAGGCTACACAGTATATGACTCCATCCTATGAAATGTCCAGAGTCAGCGAATCTGTGGGGACAGAAAGTAGATGAGTAGCTGCCAGGGGCTGGAGGATGGTAGGAAAGAGGGGTGACTCCGGCAGACACAGCAGACACAGCGTTTCTTTTTGAAACGAAAATGTTTTGCAGTTAGAGAGCTGTGATCAGTAGCACAACATTGTGAATATACTTAAACACACACACACACACACACAAAACGCCTCTGAATGGCACGCTTTAAAAGGCAAACTTTATGGTATGGGAATTATATCTCAATTTTTTAAATAAAGAAAAAATGAAATGTTAATGCATAACTTCTTTCCAGTTTCTTTCTGACACATATTGCTGAAATGTTTCAAGAGAGGAGGTTTGTAACTGCTCATTACTTGGCATGGTTGCTAGAACTCAGAATTGCCTTTTCCTAAGTTGTTTTAAATCTGACAGATGAAATATTGTACCTTATTGCTTATAGATTTTTAAATGACTGATTGAGGTTGAGTATTTTTGTATGTATGATTTTTAGCCACTGAAGTTTCTTCCATTTCTTTTCCTTTTTTTTTTTTTGGCTGTGCTGGGTCTTTGTTGCTGCACGGGCTTTCCTGTAGTTGTGGGGTGAGGGCTTCTCATTGTGGTTGTTTTTCTTGTTGTGGAGCACAGGCTCTAGGACACTTGGGCTTCAGTAATTGCGGCTCCCGGACACTACAGCACAGGATCAATAGTTGTGGCACATGAGCTTAGCTGCTTCACAATATGTAGGATCTTCCCAGACCAGGGGCTAAACCCGTGTCTCCTGCATTAGCGTGTGGACTCTTTACCACTGAGCCACCAGGGAAGCCTCTCTTCCATTTCTTAGTCTTATTTACATGAGCATCTTAAGGCTTTCTTATTGTTTATTGCACACCTCTTTTTTTTTTTTAACCTTTTAAACCATATAAAATAATTTGCAAGGCCAACCGGAACACACTGTTAAAATCTTTGCCTTTAGGATATTTCCCCAAGGCAAGATGGGGTAGGCATGGAAATAATTGATTAGCATATGTGTAACTAATCACTTCTCTTTTCCTACCATCCTCCAGCCCCTGGCAACTACTGATCTACTTCCTATCCCCACAGATTTGCTGACTCTGGACATTTCACCCAGATAGAATTGTATACTATGTAACCTTTTGTATCTAACTTGCTTTATGTAGCATAATGTTTCCAAGGTTGTGTTGTGGCATGTATCAATACTTGATTCCTTTCGGGGGCTGAATACTATTCCATGGTATGTATGGCTATACTAAATTTTGTTTATCCATTTGTCAGCCACACAGGTGTCCAGATCAAAGTTTAATTTTTCCCAAATATTGTTTCTCTTCTTCTTTTAAAAGAAAACCATTTTTGACTCTGAAGTAACATTATCTTCAGAGTCTACATATATCCATATTTCTGAAATAAAGTTTACTTAGAGCTTTGGGGTACCATGTTTTAATACATTTCTGAGCTTTATTTGCTGGTATTTTATGAAATGGGCTTCCTAAGTGGCACAGTGGCAAAGGATCTGCCTGCAGGAGACACAGGAGATATGGGTTTGATCCTTGCATCAGGAAGATTCCCTGGAGGAGGAAATGCATTCTTGCTTGTATTCTTGTATTCCCACTATTCTTGCTGGGAAAATCCCATGAACAGAGGAGCCTGGTGGGCTACAGTCCATGGGATCTCAAAGAGTCTGACACGACTGAGTGACTGAGCATACACCCACATTTTATGATATATTATCAAGGCTATAGAGTGAGGTTATGCTTACTACAAAGTCAATTTGTTGTTCAGTCGTCAGTCCCTCAGTTGTTTCTGACTCTTTGTGACCCCTTGAACTGCAGCACACCAAGCTTCCCTATCCTTCACCATCTCCCAGAGCTCACTCAAACTCATGTCCATTGAGTCAGTGATGCCATCCAACCATCTCATTCTCTGTCGTCCCCTTCTCCTCCTGCCTTCAATCTTTCCCAGCAGCAGGGTCTTTTCTAAGGAGTCTGCTTTCACATCAGGTGGCCAAAGTGTTGGAGCTTCGGCATCAGTCCTTCCAATGAATATTCAGGATGATTTCCTTTAGGATTGATTGGTTTGATCTCCTTGCAGTCCAAGGGGCTCTCAAGAGTCTTCTCCAGTACCACAGTTCAAAATCATCAATTCTTTACACTTAGCTTTCTTTATGGTCCAACTCTCACATGCATACATGACAACTGGAAAGACCATAGCTTTTACTAGACAGGCCTTTGTCAGCAAAATAATGTCTCTGCTTTTTAATACACTGTCTAGGTTGGTTATAGATTTCTTCCAAGGAGCAATCATCTTAATTTCATGGCTGCAGTCACCATCTGCAGTGATTTTGGAGCCCAAGAAGGTCTGTCCCCATCTATTTCCATGAAGTGATGGGGAAACAAAACCTATGCTCTAGAAAAAAATTTTTATTTAGCTAGGAATTATCTGTTGCTTGAAAGCTTAAAACGATTACCCATAAAACTTCAGGGATGTGGCACTTGAGTGACATTTTGAGTTTATTTCATTGATAATAATCAGTCCATATTTTCTACATTATTTTAAAAAGTCAGTTTTAGTCATTTACACCATAGGGATGCACACAGCACTTTGATAATTCTTTACAAACTGGTCAAATATGCTGTTGTCCAGGAATTTTGTAGCCCCTGTGCTGATTGAACTTGGGCCTCTGGGATCTGGAGGTGAGTGACATGTGAGGCCGCCCTTCCTGTGGCACCAGTATCCTCTTAATATACAGAAAAGTTGACCCTCTTACCCTTATAATACTTGAATGGGTTCACGTTACCTTTGGGTTAAAGCCCAACTTTTCTCATTTAGAGGCCATTTAAGCCCTTGCCAACCCCTCCAGGGTCTTCCCCAGTGGCTCACTGATAAATAATTCTCCTGCAAGGCAATGGCAACCCATTCCAGTACTCTTGCCTGAAAAATCCCATGGGTGGAGGAGCCTGGTAGGCTGCAGTCCATGGGGTCATGACACGACTGAGCAACTTCACTTTCACTTTCATGCATTGGAGAAGGAAATGGCAACCAGTGTTCTTGCCTGGAGAATCCTAGGGACGGGGGAGCCTGGTGAGCTGCCGTCTCTGGGGTCACACAGAGTCGGCCACGACTGAAGCGACTTAGCAGCAGCAGCAATGCAGGAGACTTGGGTTTGATCCCTGAGTTGGGAAGATCCCTTGGAGGAGGAAATGACAACCCACTCCAGTATTCTTGCCTGGGAAATCCTATGGACAGAGGAGCCTGGTGGGCCATAGTTCATGGGGTCACAAAAGAGTTGGATACAACTGAGTGACTAAACAACAGCAACCCCTCCCACCTTGTCCCCTGCCACTTGCCCTAAGCCACTCAGAGAAACTCCTGGTAGTAAATTTCCTGCAGCTCCCCTGACATGTGCCCTTTCCTTCTCTGAGCCTTCATTCTGCTTTGCTTCCTCTAATTGGGTCCCCCAATTCCTCTAACTAACCCCCACCTTGACCTGGGACTCTACTCAGAAGCCAGCTCCTCCAAGATTTATGTAACTATGGGTTATGTGCCCCCATGCATATACCTTTATAACTTCAGCCCTCACTTAACATTCATTATTTTCATTGCCTGTTTAGCTGTTTATGTTCATCCTCAGATTGGAAATGTCATGGGAGAGAGTCAGTAGTACCCAACTTTTGTCCTAAGAACCTAGGTTAGGACCTGACACAAAGTCCATGGTATTGAAGGAATTAATGAACAAATCCAGATAAGCAAGTCTTGATCATGACTCTTTTGCCTATAGCTAATCACTCAATAGCTAGGAATGCAGACTGTGGAGCCAGCCTTCTTAGATTCACTTGCCAGCATCACCACTTGCTCTGTGCACCTCTGTGCCTCCAGCGGAAACCAGTGTTACTTCCTTTTCAGATGGATCTGAAAATTAGAGATAATGCATATGCAAAGCCACAATCTCAATAAAAGCATTGTGTTACTATGATAAGGATCTCCAGTGCCAGGCTGTGGTCACTAAGTGAGAATGAAAACTTGGTTACTCAAGTCCACAGAGTATCTCTTCTTTCCTTCAAGGCTTGAGGAAAAGAATGGTTCTGAATCCATTGGGGTCTTCTCTATACAACATGCCCTCAGCACTTGCTGGTTCAGAGTCAATATTCTGGTGTTCAAGGAGAAAAATCTATCAGATTAATTAGAATTATTATAAATAGTGCTACTGTAAGCCTTTATAGTACTGTCCAGAATGTTAACACCAATGGACTGAGCTGCAAGGCATGGCAGGCAGTTACAAGAGCTTAGGACATAGACCTGCATTCTTGCGAGAATAATCCAGGAAGCCACAAAGCTGAGAGAACCTGGTGTTTATGGTAGAGCATTGCACATGCTCTGTGAAATGAGGTGCACCCCGAGATGGGCAGCACTCAAGGAATTTTATCTGACTGGAATGTTCCCAGCTATCATTCTTTAAAAAGACAACTGATTTTGTATAATTCAAAGGCAGTTTCCCAGGTGTTCTCAGAA
>SJXQ01012344.1:127241-204991 GCA_006408695.1 Aepyceros melampus
TTTGGCTGCATTGGGTCCTAATCGTGTCACGTGAGCTCTTCCTTGTGTCATGTGGTATCTTTTGTAGTTGTGCCTGGGCTCCATAGACCCATAGCATGTGGGGTCTTAGTCCCCCATTCAGGGATTGAACCTGTGTTCCCTGCATTGCAAAGCAGATTCTTAACCATTGGATGACCAGGGAAGTCCCTCTAAGTCTGCCTTTAGAGGGTCTGACCCCTAAGATCCCAGAAGGCTGACACCCAAGAAAAGCCCATGTCAGGATCACAGCCACTTCATCTGACTCCCCAGCTTTACCAGAGCAATCCAGGGCATCACTCTCTAGTTGCTTCCATTGTACGACTGGCTGCTCTCAGTGCTACTGACTTTATCTTCCTGTCTGGTCTCCTTCACACTCTTGCATGTGATGGCCAGCTTGCATTCCCTGATGCTTCCTAACATTCAGAGTTTGATTCTGCAGCATATTAAATTCAAACCTTAGTTAAATTCAGAGCCTCATCAAGTCTATTGCAAAAGTTGTGGCATTGACCAGAAAGAAGCAGGTGCCAAGAACAGACTTGGGGGAATTCATGTGACTCAGAGTATCCCAAATCCCCACTGAGCCTCTCTTGGCAGCAGATTCAGCTCCTCCTTTCCCCTGATACCTTCCCCTCCCTTCTGCCTCCTCCCCCTCCTCTTTCTCCTCCTCTCCTGTCTGGGAACCCACAGTGATCTTGCTATAGATATTTACTTTGCAAGAGGGAGCCAATTCTCTCCAGATCCTTATCATCTCTGATTGACTTCAGACTTATAATGAGAATTATAACCTAGCATGTCCCCAGGGACCCAGAACCAGGAATAAGTTTAAGATATAAAAAGACTTTAAGTCTTTCCTAATTTATCAGCAAAACCTTGGAGAATGTATGTGAGATTAAGGGCTTGGCTAAGGAAAGAAAGACATAAATAAAGATTAGACTCTATTTTTCGATCTGGTATTCTTTCCAGAGATGTTGGATGAAAAGAAGTTCCAGCAGCTGGAGTGAATCGAATTGTTTTTCTCAGCTGGCTGACTGTGAACTGACTCAAAGATGGACCACATCAAATAAGCCAAGAAGTCAGAAATTCCAGGGTTTAACAGAGAGGAACAAATAGAAAGACTTAGGAAGATAGAGATTTAGGAGTGGATTTATCATAGGTGATTCAGTCTTCTTCCCAATAGAGATCAAGAATATACCCATTCCTCAGGATCTGCAGGGAACTGGTTCCTGGACACCCCCATCCTCACTCTCCAGGCCTTGGGGATACCAAAATCCACAGATGCTCACATTTCTTATATGAAATGGCAGAGGACACAGGTGGCCCTCTGTATCCCTGGATGCTGAACCCACATATGGAGCCCACTGTGCTCATATCACAGTACCATTCAAAAATACATCAGTTTAGAAGAGCTAGAAACTTTGAAAAGCACATACAGGCCAGGAATGCAGATGGGAGGAGCTAGCTGTCCTGAAATCATCTCCTTGATTTCCAACAATGGTAGTAAGATAAGGGCAGGACACTTAAGCAAGGCCAAGCATCAGACGTAACACTCTGAGGCATGGTATGGATAATTATCATAATTGGCAAAGGTACTATGGTGGTAATCTGAGTGGTCTGACTTTTGGATGGTATCCAATTACCTAAACAGAAGATCCAGAAGTGAAACAAAGACAGCCAACCACAAGGTTTTGCTTGATCTATGAACCACCACCATCACAAGCCCCTGGGGAAAGAAAAAAGCAAACAGTCTGCTGGAAAAGAGACCTTACTTGGGCTACTACTGTACAAAACACCACTTCCTTCCTCAATCCCCAAGCCTGATTTATTTCAGAAACTCTGAACCCCTTAAATGAAAGGAAGGTTGCATACCCCTGACAAAAGACTCTGATAATATGACAGGTTTGTACTGTGCCTCTTACTCTTCTCCTTCTTCAAAGAGACAGCTATTTATCAGGGTAAATGTACATTTGGGGGAAAAAACCTCAACCTTCAGCTTTGAAATAAAGTAAACTAGAATGTCACTATGGCTTACAAATCAGTTGCAGGCTATGGTGTTTGAATTATAAATGCATTAGTTTTAATCAGTCTTACCATGGACACTACGAGATCCCAAACTCATCCTGAGGTTTTGCATGTAGCTGGAACAAATCAATTCAATCACTGGCCTAATTTCCAATTTCCTTTGTCATGAAAGCTATTATGGTAAGAAAAGCAATTGAAGCCTTCAAGTAGTTGCTACATGGACATATAAAGTGAGACATAAATCTAATTTTAACTTTTCTAGTGGCCATATTTTTAAATGGGGCTTCCCTGGTGGCTCAGAGGTTAAAGCATTTGCCTGCAAGGCGGGAGACCTGGGTTCAATCCCTGGGTCAGGAAGATCCCCTGGAGAAGGAAATGGCAACCCACTCCAGTATTCTTGCCTGGAAAATCCCATGGACGGAGGAGCCTGGTAGGTTACAGTCCACGGGGTCACAAAGAGTCGGACACGACTGAGCGACTTCACTCATATTTTTAAAAGACAAAAAGAAATGAGTGACATGACATTAATAGGATATTTTATTTCACATGATATATCCAAAATACTATCATTGCAATATACAATTAATGCAAAACTTCTTAATATACCTGTTTTTGTACTAAGTCTTTGTCAGGAAGCATTTAACAGGAGGCATCCTGTGTACCATTTTGGATCTGTCAGAAATTCTCTCTTCCTTATGAATATTCGGGAATTAAGAGGAGAGGCAAACCTCTCCTGGGGGCTGAGGAATCCAGGCATTTCCTTCATTAGTTTTTCTATATAGTGATAAGTACCCTCATCCTTTTTATGAACTGGATGGTAAAAGTGATTATTTACAACCTTCTCTCTTTCATATGGATGACCTCATGTTTCCTTGTAAGTTTTGATTTTATCTCTGCTGAAAATAGCTATCTTGTAAGACAGTATAAACACCTACACAGTGTTGAATAAAACACCTTTGCTCCATCAGAGCTTTGGTCCCCCTATCTTGCTTTCTTTCTCTCTCTCCTTTTTCAGGCTGATCCCCTGGAGTGCAGAGGCTCTCCAAGTTCACTTTCCTGCCCGGGCTTCTAAGACCCTCTCGAGAAGGCGCTCTGTGCCTTCACCCCATCGAGAGGGCACCTGAAGCCTCCATGAACAGAGCAAGCCCCGTGCCAGGGGCTTTATTGGCTTTCTGCATAAACCAAGGAATATCAGCCTCTTTCTTTCTCCTTTACTTTCTTATGAGTCAACTCTGGACCACCAGATTCTGGTCCATTAAAGACCTCAAAAGTCTTCAAAATGTGATGCATATTTTTTTTACACTTACAGAATACTTCATTACAGACTAACCACATTTCAAGTGCTCATGTGGCTAGTAGCTATGGTGTTAGCACAGCTTCAGAACTTCCCCTCCCCACTGCAAGAATAACCCCAAAACAGTGCCTCATTCCTGGAAGAGTCTCAGAAAAGCATATACAATGAAATCAAAAAAGGACTTAGAGTTGTGGGGATTATGGTTTTTATCATATCCCTTTTAACATATCTATTTTGTCTATGCAACTATCAGATAGATCTTGAAGAAATACAGAGGATTATTTTTTATTGTGACTTGTTTAAAATTGAAGTCTAGTTGATCTAAAATGTGTGAGTTTCAGGGGCACAGCAAAGTGACTCAGTTATGCAAGTGCAAGTCGCTTAGTCGTGTCCAACTCTTTGTGACCCTATGGACTATAAAGTCTATGGAATTCTCCAGGCCAGAATACTGGAGTGGGTAGCCTTTCCCTTCTCCAGGGGATCTTCCCAACCCAGGGATCAAACCCAGGTCTCCCGTATTGCAGGTGGATTCTTTACCAGCTGAGCCACAAGGGAAGCCCAAGAATACTGAAGTGGGTAGCCTATCCCTTCTCTAGCGGATCTTCCAGACCCAGGAATCGAACCAGGGTCTCCTGCACTGCAGGCAGATTCTTTGCTGATTGAGCTATCAGGGAATACATAAATATCTAGTTTTTTCAGTTTCTTTCCCCTTATTGTTGTTCAGTCGCTCAGTTTGTGCAACTTTTTGCCCCATGGACTACAGCACACCAGGCTTCCCTGTCCTTCACTATCTCCCAGAGTATGCTCAAACTCATGTCCATTAAATCATTGATGCCACCCAACCCTCTCATCCTTTGTCACCCTCTTCTTCTGCCCTCAATCTTTCCCAGCATCAGGGTCTTTTCCAATGAGTTGGCTCTTCACATCAGTTAGCCAAAGTTCTGGAGCTTCAGCTTCAGCCCCAGTTCTTCCAGTGAATGTTCAGGGTTGATTTCCTTTAGAATTGACTAGTTTGATCTCCTTGCTGTCCAAGGGACTCTCAAGAGTCTTCTCCAGCAGCACAACTGTTACAAAATAACCTTGGTGACAGAGGATTATTAAAACCTTAATTAGCTAGCGACTCAAATTGCATCTGCTGTCCCAGATGTGGCCTCTTTACTAGAGTAAACCAGTATAGTTCCTAACATCTGGTATGCAACTTTGGGACTTCCCTGATAACTCAGTTGGTAAAGAATCTGCTTGCAATGCAGGAGACCAGGGTTCAATTCCTAGGTTGGAAAGCTTCCCTGGAGAAGGGAAAGGCTACCCTCTCCAGTATTCTGGCCTAGAGAATTCCATGGACAGTCCGTAGGGTCTCAAAGAGTTGGACACGACTGGGTGACTTTCACTTTCAACTTTGGATGTAGTAACTATTCTGTCTATTCAAACAGGAAGAAAGTGTTAGCTGCAGTTTGTTTTCACATGGCAGGAAGGGCTGTCCATCTCCACTGTCTTGCCTTGGGATTATGTCACCTCTGCATCTGAGCCACAATTTAGTCCATGCTTGACTTACTCCTTATTTCACATGATATGATGTTGGCTTCTTATGTTGATGACATCAAACTAACAAGACTTGGAAGCCAGGGTATAGCAGATGCTTTAGATGCTTTGACTAGTACCTAAAGTGAGAGTCTGTGGTTCTTGTTGCTTAGTCACCAAGTCGTGTCTGACTCTTTGCAATCCCATGGACTGTAGCCTGTCAGGCTCTTCTGTCCATTGATTCTAGCAAGAATGCTAGAGTGGGTTTCCATTTCCTTCTCCAAAAGTGAAAGATGTAGCCACTGAAAAGTCAGGGGGCTGCCACCTGATCATAGTATAAATTCCTCATAAAGTTCAGAAATTGGAATATTACTCTCAAAGGAAAAGTTGAGTGTACCTTGTAACTTTTACTATTAAGAAAGAAGCATAGGCAGGAGGGTAGTAGTGTAGGGATAAATTAGGAACTTGGGATTAACAGATATGTACTGTATATAGAAGTAGATAAACAAGAAGGACTGACTTACAGAACAGGGAACTATATTCAATATCTTGCAATAACCTATAATGGAAAAGAACCTAAAAAAGAGATGACCAATAGATAACTGAATCACTTTGCTGTATATCCGAAACACTGTAAATCAACTCTAAAGGTAAATGTGCACGCTCAGTTGTGTCCGACACTTTGAGATCTCATGGACTATAACCTGCCAGGCTTCTCTGCCCGAGATGTTTTCCAGGCAAGAGTACTGGAGTGGGTACTCATTCCCTTCTCCAGGGGATCTTCCCCACCCAGGAACAGAACCTGAGTTTCCTGCATTGCAGGCAAATTCTTTACTGTCTGAGCCACTATACTTCAGTTTAAAAAGAAAGAAACACATTACTTCTTTAGATTTTAGAAGTGCTATGTACCACATTGAAACATGCTTTATCCCTTTACTGCATGACCCAAAAGGCTTTCGGGATTGAGCAGGACTCAGAGAATAGTCCCTAGCTGTTTTTTGTTGAGGTCTGTTAATGGACTGGAACCTGGTGGTCCGGAGTCGACTGATAAGAAAGTAAAGGAGAGAGAAAGAGGCTGATACTCCTTGGTTTATGCAGAAAGCCAGTAAAGCCCCTGGCACGGGGCTTGCTCTGTTCATGGAGGCCTCAGCTGCCTTCTCGATAGGGTGAAGGCTCAGAGCTATGTACCACATTGAAACATGCTTTATCCCTTTACTGCATGACCCAAAAGGCTTTCGGGATTGAGCAGGACTCAGAGAATAGTCCCTAGCTGTTTTTTGTTGAGGTCTGTTAATGGACTGGAACCTGGTGGTCCGGAGTCGACTGATAAGAAAGTAAAGGAGAGAGAAAGAGGCTGATACTCCTTGGTTTATGCAGAAAGCCAGTAAAGCCCCTGGCACGGGGCTTGCTCTGTTCATGGAGGCCTCAGCTGCCTTCTCGATAGGGTGAAGGCTCAGAGCGCCTTCTTGAGAAGGTCTTAGAAGCCCGGGCAGGAAAGTGAACTCAGAGAGCCTCTGCTTTCTAGGGGATCAGCCTGAAAGAGAGAGAGAGAGAGAGAAAGCAAGACACAGGGACCAAAGCTCTGATGGAGCAAAGGTGTTTTAATCAACATGGTGTGGGCATATATACTGTAGTTATTCTCAGCAAAGATAAAGATTAAAGTTCCAGACTTACAAAACCTAGGCGATCCATATTAAAGAGCGAGAAAGAGTTGTAAAGAATCACTTTTACCATATGGTTCACAAGAAGGAAGAGGGTACTTATCACCATATAGAAAAACTAACAAAGGAAATGCCTGGATTCCTCAGCCCCCAGGAGAGATTTGCCTGGAACAACAGACTGGTTCCAAATAGGAAAAGGAGTACGTCAAGGCTGTATATTGTCTCAAAATTCTCCAAGCCAGACTTCAGCAATATGTGAACCGTGAACTCCCTGATGTTCAAGCTGGTTTTAGAAAAGGCAGAGGAACCAGAGATCAAATTGCCAACATCCGCTGGATCATGGAAAAAGCAAGAGAGTTCCAGAAAAACATCTATTTCTGCTTTATTGACTATGCCAAAGCCTTTGACTGTGTGGATCACAGTAAACTGTGGAAAATTCTGAAAGAGATGGGAATACCAGACCACCTGACCTGCCTCTTGAGAAATCTGTATGCAGGTCAGGAAGCAACAGTTAGAACTGGACATGGAACAACAGACTGGTTCCAAATAGGAAAAGGAGTACGTCAAGGCTGTATATTGTCACCCTGCTTATTTAACTTATATGCAGAGTACATCATGAGAAATGCTGGACTGGAAGAAACACAAGCTGGAATCAAGATTGCTGGGAGAAATATCAATAATCTCAGATATGCAGATGACACCACCCTTATGGCAGAAAGTGAGGAGGAGCTAAAAAGCCTCTTGTTGAAAGTGAAAGAGGAGAGTGGAAAAGTTGGCTTAAAGCTCAACATTCAGAAAACGAAGATCATGGCATCTGGCCCCATCACTTCATGGGAAATAGATGGGGAAACAGTAGAAACAGTGTCAGACTTTGTTTTTTGGGGCTCCAAAATCACTGCAGATGGTGACTGCAGCCATGAAATTAAAAGGCGCTTACTCCTTGGAAGAAAAGTTATGACCAACCTAGATAGTATATTCAAAAGCAGAGACATTACTTTGCCGACTAAGGTCCGTCTAGTCAAGGCTATGGTTTTTCCTGTGGTCATGTATGGATGTGAGAGTTGGACTGTGAAGAAGGCTGAGCGCCGAAGAATTGATGCTTTTGAACTGTGGTGTTGGAGAAGACTCTTGGGAGTCCCTTGGACTGCAAGGAGATCCAACCAGTCCATTCTGATGGAGATCAACCCTGGGATTTCTTTGGAAGGAATGATGCTAAAACTGAAGCTCCAGTACTTTGGCCACCTTATGCGAAGAGTTGACTCATTGGAAAAGACCCTGATGCTGGGAGGGATTGGGGGCAGGAGGAGAAGGGGACGACTGAGGATGAGATGGCTGGATGGCATCATGGACTCAATGGACGTGAGTCTGAGTGAACTCCGGGAGTTGGTGATGGACAGGGAGACCTGGCGTGCTGCGATTCATGGGGTCGCAAAGAGTTGGACACGACTGCGTGATTGAACTGAACTGAACTGAACTTAATTCCTGAATATTCAGAAATTAATAAGGAACAGAGAATTCCTGACAGATCCAAAACAGCACACAGGAAACCTCCTATTAAATGCTTCCTGACAATTCCTCCTATTTTATTATATTTGTAAAAAAAAAAAAAAAAGTCCTGACCAAATGAGTTTGGTTAGTATTAACCAACCTTACAGAAAGGTGGTGGTAAACAACAAATAAATTATCAAGACAATCACCAAAGTTACAGTTCCAGACCTGATACTGTGGGTAATACTTTGAAACCATCTTTGTGGGTCTAGCTCAGACAATTTATTCAGCTAAAGTTTTCAAATTAGGGGAAGAGGGTAGATTTTTAGAAAAACTTTTAAAGATTTTTTTGGTAGTACTTGTAGATTCAGAGAAGCATTATCATATATATTTTGTAAATGAAATTTGATTTGTTCCCAGTAGAGGCACTATGATTGAACTGAACAAGACTAACACAAAATTGATGAAAGTGAAAGAGGAGAGTGAAAAAGTTGGCTTAAAGCTCAACATTCAGAAAACAAAGATCATGGCATCTGGTCCCATCACTTCATGGCAAATAGATGGGGAAACAGTGGAAACAGTGTTAGACTTTATTTTTGGGGGCTCCAAAATCACTGCAGAGGTGACTGCAGCCATGAAACTAAAAGACGCTTACTCCTTGGAAGGAAAGTTATGACCAACCTAGATAGCGTATTGAAAAGCAGAGATATTACTTTGCCAACAAAGGTCCGTCTAGTCAAGGCTATGGGTTTTCCTGTGGTCATGTATGGATGTGAGAGTTGGACTGTGAAGAAAGCTGAGCACCGAAGAATTGATGCTTTTGAACTGTGGTGTTGGAGAAGACTCTTGAGAGTCCCTTGGACTGCAAGGAGATCCAACCAATCTATTTTGAAGGAGATCAGCCCTGGGATTTCTTTGGAAGGAATGATGCTAAAGCTGAAGCTCCAGTACTTTGGCCACCTCATGTGAAGAGTTGACTCATTGGAAAAGACTCTGATGCTGGGAGGGATTGGGGGCAGGAGGAGAAGGGGACGACTGAGGATGAGACGGCTGGATGGCACCACTGACTCCATGGGCATGAGTCTGAGTGAACTCCAGGGAGGCCTGGCATGCTGCAATTCATGGGGTCCCAAAGAGTTGGACATGACTGAGTGACTGAACTGAACTGAACACGAAATTGAGTAGCTTAAAGAAATAGAAGAGTTACAATAAGTATATCGTTTGCAATTAATACAAGTTACAGAAGATAAAAGTCTTATTAAATTGTAAATTTTATATGGCTATAACAAAAGGAAACAGGACACAAGCCTGTATAAAATATGACTGATTATAGCAGAAAAAATAGTTACTATGACCACGACTGTTCCCTATGAAATGTCCGGTCCAAGTTTTAAGTTCTTTCCTGCTCTGGTGTTTGCAGCAAGTTTCCAAATGTCCCATTGTTCAGGTCCACTCTGTTTATTGAGGACAATTCTAAGACGAAGTGGGGCTAATCCACCATCAAGCCACCCAAGAGGTCCTTTGTCATAGTAATGTTCCATCGTAGTGTCAGTGACCTTCCATATCACACAGTGTTGTTAATATCATCTGAGCAGTCAGATAACCACATACCATGGGGTCCCTAATCAACAATTGTATGATTAGCCGCAAACATTGATTTTTTTTATTTGGTTTGACACTTGTCCCAACGAACAGGAGTATAAATAAAGTTTTTATAAGTAAACCCTTTGTATAATTTTTTTTGTTTTATAATTTTTCCTCTTTTCCTAACTCTTTCCCCAAANAGTCTGAATTTGGCAATAAGGAGCTCATGATCTGAGCCACAGTCAGCTCCCGGTCTTGTCTTTGTTGACTGTATAGAGCCACTCCTCTTAATTCCTGAATATTCAAAAATTAATAAGGAACAGAGGATTCATGACAGATCCAAAACAACACACAGGAAGCCTCCTGTCCCGTGCTTCCTGACAATCCCCCCTATTTTATTATATTTGTAAAAAAAGGTCCTGCCCAATTGAGTTTGTTTAGTATTAACCAATCTTATAGAAAGGCAATGATAAACAACAAATATAATTACCAAGACAATCACCAAAGTTACAGTTCCAGACCTGATGCTGTGGGTAATACTTTGAAACCATCCTTGTGGGTCTAGCCCAGATAATTGATCAGCTAGTTGTTCAGCTAAAGTTTCCAAATTAGTAGAAGAGGGCAGACCTTTAGAAAATGTTTCAAAGATTTCCTTTTGCAGTAATTGTTCATTCAGAGAGGCATTATCATGTATGTTTTGTAAATGAAATTTGATTTGTTCCCAGTTGTAGGCACTATGATTAAAATGAACAGGACAAAAATTGAGTAGAATTCCAATCACATTTTAGTATCATTTGTTTTTGCAAATCTATTAATTGATCTCTGACCCATTGATGGCTGTTTTTAGTTCCTGTATTTCCTCCTGAATATCCTCATCTACCCGAGCCTGAGTAGCCCACATATTATGAGCATCTTCAGCCCAATTTTGGATAAAATTATGGGTTTGAATCGAGGTGTGTAAAGCAGTGCCGGTGACAGCAGCAGTGGTGCAAATAGCTACTAACCCAAAGTGCCAAGGATCAGCCAGCCAACGATTAGTTTAGATGGTTGGAGCAGTTTGGTAAGTAATATGGAAGCGGGTCTAGCCATGGGACCTTCTTCCCAGGGTCGCTGGAAACCACAACGACCTATTGTTAACCACAAATTACATCGATATCAAAGAATCAAAAGGGAATCATTTCTTAAAGAAACTGGGAGGTTAAGACAAGTATATAGTTTGCAATAATACAAGTTACAGAACATAAAGTCTTATTAAATTGTAAATTTCCTATGGCTATAACAAAAGGAAACGGGACACAGGCCTGTATAAAATATGATTGATTATAGCGAAAGAAATAGTTACTATGACTACGACTGGTCCCTGTGAAATGTCCGATACAAATCCCAAGTTCTTCGGTGCTCGCAGCAAGTTTCCAAATGTTCAGGCCTACTCTGTTTATCAAGGACGATCCTAGGACGAGGTGGGGCTAATCCACCGTCAAGCCACCCAAGAAGTCCTTTGTCATGGTAATGCTCCATTGCAGTGCCATTAACCTTCCAGGCCACTTGAGTAGCATAGTCACCCACAGCGCTGTTAACATCATCTGAGCAGTTAGATAACCACATACCATGGGGTCCCCAATCGACAATCGTGTGATTAGCCACAGGCATTAATTTTCCTGATTTGGCTTGACATTTGTCCCAATGAACAGGAGTATATGTAAAGTTCTTATAAGTAAACCCTTGGCATAATGTCCTTTGTTCTTTCCCTAACTCTTTCCCTAAAGCCTCAGTAGTATAAACATGGTTCACAGACAAAGAAAGGGCTGTAAATAATCCAAACAATGTCCGAAAATCTTTTTTGGGAGGCAGGGTGAAAGCCCAATTTGTTGGCTAATGTTATGCATAATTCTGCTGGGCCCATGCACAAAGGAAGGACTTCATAACCTAGAGAAATATTACCTAGTTTCCTTCACCGTGTGAGGGCTGTTTGATGCTCCAGGGAGAAGGTGCATGTATAGAGTCATTGGTTGAAATGATTGGTCCTCTCTCCGTCCATTCGACCACCTGTAGTAGAGGAGGTTTGTGTATGTAAGCCCAGTAAGTGTGATTAGTTAAAGCTCTATCGGGGGAGGCACGGGCAAGCGGACCCAGCATTGCCAGGAGAATGTATTCAGGACTCTGAGGCATTCCTGGTTGAAAGACCAAATTTTCAGCTCAATCCGTAAGGGTTTTTATTTGTCCCCACGTGGGGAGATCATAAGGTGATGCCACCAAGTGTGGTGCTTCCTGGAGATCTTTAGAGCCGCCATGGCCCATATTGGAATTTCTTGCTCCTGGGGTTTTTGTTGTTTCGTCTCTACTTTGAAGGCTGGGGGCCCCCTTGGGTCGAATCTTCTGAAGAGGAAGCCATGTGAGTTCGTTGGATCCATCTGGGGAAATACAAGCATACCCCTTTCCCTGTAAGATTAGTTTCCCAGATTTCCATTGTTTCATTAACCTGTCTTGGTACCAAATGCGCAGAGGAAAAGAAGTGTCCTTCAATTCTTCGAAATGCTTTTCTGCTCTTGTTAAGATATCTCTCTGTGGTAAGTTTAAAAAATTCAAAACAAATAAAGCCGTATTAACAATGTTATAGGTTTAGAAAATATCTTATGTTTGACTCTAGGAAAGTCTGCTTTAGATAAGGAAGACAGTCGTGTTCCTGTGTATTCCCCTTTTTAAACTTTTTTATTGGCAACTTTAGTGTGTGGTGTGCTCGTTTGACTATGCCTTGTGCCTGTAGATTATAAGGAGTACCTGTAATATGTTTAATAGAAAAAGACTGTAAAAATTTTTTAGAGTGTCTAGAAATATAGGCAGGGCCATTGTCTGCTTTTGTAGAACTAGGAGTTCCCATTGCAGCAAAACAAGCTAATAAGTGAGGTATAACGTGTTGTGTAGCCTCACTGTGAAGAGGTCTGGCCCAAATCAAAGAAGAATTAGTGTGGATACAGACATGCAAGAAAGAAAATGGAGGACGTTCAGGGCGATGAGTTACATCCACTTGCCATAGTTCATTAGGTTGCAAGCCGCGAGGATTCATACCTTGTGTGACGGGTCGAAGATGTAGGGGTCTACAGATAGAGCAGTTGCTAATCATTTCTTTAGCCTGGGGTATGGGATTTTCCATAGCTGGGGTAGGGAGCCAGCACTGTTATGCAACAGAGCCTGCTGTTCCTCGGAGTAGCAAAGGAAACCAGTTTATCAGCCTGCTCATTACCATGAGTCATGAGGCCGGGAAGGCAGAATGTGCTCGATTATGTGTAATATAAATGGGAGAATTGCGGTTTCTAACAACAGATTGTAGTTCGAATAAGAGTTGTTGAATAATAGGTTCATTTGAGTTTATGGTGAAGGTTTCTATACATTTTTAATACAAAAACTGAATATATAGAGTCAGAGACTATATTAATGGGGTAAGGATGTAGGCAAATAACTTGAATAAGAGCATGTAATTCATTTTGTTGAGCAAAATGAAATTTAGTATAAAAGACTTTATATTCCTTAAGAGACCAGAATGAAGCTTTGGCATTTTTAGTCCCATCTATATAAAAAACCTCAGCTTGTGGTATAGGCTGTAAGATGATGCAAGAAATAATAAATTTAGTATTTTTGAAGAAATTCCACAGCTTACCAGAAAGATAATGAAATGAAATTTCTCCAAAGTATTCCAGAAAAGCTATTTGGAAATCGGTAGAAGTTTGTAATGCATTCTCCAATTGAGATTTATTGATAGGTAAAGCTCAACATTCAGAAAACAAAGATCATGGCATCTGGTCCCATCACTTGATGCAAAATAGATGGGGAAACAGTGGAAACAGTGTCAGACTTTATTTTTTCTGGGCTCCAAAATCACTGCAGACGGTGATTGCAGCCATGAAATTAAAAGACGCTTACTCTTTGGAAGGAAAGTTATGACCAACCTAGACAGCATATTCAAAAGCAGAGACATTACTTTGCCAACTAAGGTCCGTCTAGTCAAGGCTATGGTTTTTCCAGTGGTCACATGTGGATGTGAGATTTGGACTGTAAAGAAAGCTGAGTGCCGAAGAGTTGATGCTTTTGAACTGTGGTGTTGAAGAAGACTCTTGAGAGTCCCTTGGACTGTAAGGAGGTCCAACCAGTCCATTCTAAAGGAGACCAGTCCTGGTGTTCCTTGGAAGGAATGATGCTAAAGCTGAAACTCCAGTACTTTGGCCACTTCATGTAACGAGTTGACTCATTGGAAAAGACTATGATGCTGGGAGGGATTGGGGGCAGGAGGAGAGGGGATGACAGAGGATGAGATGGCTGGATGGCATCACTGATGCGATGGACGTGAGTTTGAGTGAACTCCGGGAGCTGGTGATTGACAGGGAGGCCTGGTGTGCTGCAATTCATGGGGTCACAAAGAGTTGGACACGACTGAGTGACTAAACTGAACTGAACTGATTACAATTTTACGAGGATCAGAGCCAATTAGAGTTTTAATCCTATTTCTTCCATTGATAATGATTAGAGCAATTAAATCAAGGTAGGGTGTAAGTGTGGAAAAGGCGATGGCACCCCACTCCAGTACTCTTGCCTGGAAAATCCCCTGGATGGAGGAGCCTGGTAGGCTGCAGTCCATGGGGTCGCTAAGAGTTGGACACGACTGAGCGACTTCACTTTCACTTTTCACTTTCATGCATTGGAGAAGGAAATGGCAACCCACTCCAGTGTTCTTGCCTGGAGAATCCCAGGGATGATGGAGCCTGGTGGGCTGCTGTCTATGGGGTCGCACAGAGTCGGACACAACTGCAGCGACTTAGCAACAGCAGCAGCAGGGTGTAATTGACTTTATTCCCCTAAAACGGGTATAGATCCATTCTACTAGGTGTTCTTGTTTGGCAAGAAGTCCTGCGGGAGAATGAAGAGAGGGGAGTATAAACAATTCTAGAGGTAAATCTACTGCTACTGCTAAGTCGCTTCAGTCATGTCCGACTCTGTGCAACCCCAGAGATGGCAGCCCACCAGGCTCCGCCATCCCTGGGATTCTCCAGGCAAGAACACTGGAGTGGGTTGCCATTTCCTTCTCCAATGCATGAAAGTGAAAAGTGAAAGTGAAGTCGCTCAGTCGTGTCCGACCTTCAGCGACCCATGGACTGCAGCCCACCAGGCTCCTCCGTCTTATTCCCCTAAAACGGGTATAGATCCATTCTACTAGGTGTTCTTGTTTGGCAAGAAGTCCTGCGGGAGAATGAAGAGAGGGGAGTATAAACAATTCTAGAGGTAAATCTACTGCTACTGCTAAGTCGCTTCAGTCATGTCCGACTCTGTGCAACCCCAGAGATGGCAGCCCACCAGGCTCCGCCATCCCTGGGATTCTCCAGGCAAGAACACTGGAGTGGGTTGCCATTTCCTTCTCCAATGCATGAAAGTGAAAAGTGAAAGTGAAGTCGCTCAGTCGTGTCCGACCTTCAGCGACCCATGGACTGCAGCCCACCAGGCTCCTCCGTCCATGGGATTTTCCAGGCAGGAGTACTGGAGTGGGGTTTTGATGCAAGTAAGAAATTGTTTTTGTAATTTATTTTGCACTAAATAGAGTTCCTCTCATGCTTCTTGAGAAAGTGAATGAGGGTTATTTAAATCAGGATCTCCTTTTAAAGTATTAAATAGGTTATTCAGTTGATAATTAGCAATGCCTAAAGAAGGTCTAATCCAATTTATATCACCTACGTGCTTTTGAAAATCATTTAAGGTTGATAATTTATCAGTATGGATCTGAGTTAGCTGGGGAGTAATACGTTGTCTATTATCAACAAACCTCAAGTAGTGGTAAGGTGTAGAGGCTTGAATTTTTTCAGGGACAATGATTAACGCAGAGTTTTTTAAGCATAGTTGAGCTATATTAAACGTGTTGAGTTTCTAAGATAGATGGAGCCGAAAAGAATATATCATCCATATAGTGAATAACACGAAAGTTAGGAAATTGTTTTCTCACAGGCTCAAGGGCTTTAGCTACATAGTACTGACACACGGTGGGAAAATCCATCATCCTTTGTGGCAGTACAGTCCATTGGTACCGTTTATGAGGTCCGGTATGATTAGGATAAGGGAGAGAGAAAGCAAATCTCTCTCGGTCTAAAGGGTGTAAAGGTATATTAAAAAAGCAATCTTGTAAATCAATACTAATAATATAGTAATTTTGAGGAATAGTGGTAGGTGATGGGATTCCTGGTTGTAATGCACGCATAGGTTTCATAGACGCATTAACTTTGCTAAGGTCTGTTAGGAGACGCCATTTGTTAGATTTCTCTTTTATAACGAAAACAAGAGAGTTCCAGGGAGAACAGGATTCCTCAATATGCTTTAATTCTAGTTGTGTATCTGTAAGTTCCTTAGCCGCCTGTAATTTCTCTTTTGTGAAGGGTCACTTGTCTGTCCAAATAGGCTCAGTTATTTTAATAAATGTGTTGTTAGTTAAATGAGCAGTGGCCCCTAGGAAGAGTTGGAATGTAAACCTGAGTTTGCCATTGCACAAGTACGTCCCTTCCTATTAGATTAAGGGCTGCTTCTATCACATAAGGTCTTAATGTTGCAGGTTGGCCTTCTGGTTCCTCACATGGATAAATGTGAGTACTCTGATAAACCTCTTGTACTTTTGTTTGAGAAATCCCTGCAATTTGGCAAGAAATTTTTTGTACAGGCCAGGATTTGGGCCATGAATGTTTGGAAATAATAGTAATATCAGATCCAGTGTCAAGGAGACCAGAAAATCTTTTACCATTAATTTTGATATTTACAGTTGGTCAGGAAAATTCAGATACTAATGATGTCCAAAAGGACTGTTTTTGATCTGTACTGCCGAATCTGCCTGTCCGTAATTCATTAGGGGAGTTAATAGAAATGTAAGGTAAAAGAAGTAATTGAGCGATTTTATCCCCCTTTTTGAATTGCCATAAAATCTGGGATGACATCATAATTTGAATTTCTCCTTTATAATCTGAATCAGTTACTCCAGGGTGAACAGTAATTCCTTTAGAAGTCAAACTAGATTGGCCAAGTAAAAGATCGAAGGTTTGTGGGGGCAGGGGTCCAAAGTCCAGTAGGTATTCTAGAGGGGACTGCTTGAGGGCAAAGGAGAAAGTAATTTAGGGCTGGTATATCCATAGCAGCATTGCTGGATGTTGAGGGTTTGAGGGAGAAGATGGAATTTGCCCCTGGTTTTTGTTGAACGGGACCTGGGGGGTCCCCTGCTTGGAGTTTCCTGGAATAGGTTTTCCTTTAACGTCAAATTTAGATTTACAATTTTTGGCCCAATGCATTCCTCTATAGCAGCAAGGGCAGATTTTTGGAGGTTTTTTATTAGCTTTCTTAGCGCAGGCCCTTTTTATTTATTTATTTTTTATTTTTATTTTTTTGCACAGCACTTCTCTTTTTTTTTTAGAAAGATTTTAGTAAGGCCCACTTGACTTCACATTCCAAGATGTCTGGCTCTAGATTAGTCAACACATCATCATGATTATCTGGGTCATGAAGATCTTTTTTGTACAGTTCTTCCGTGTATTCTTGCCACCTCTTCTTAATATCTTCTGCTTCTGTTAGGTCCAGACCATTTCTGTCCTTTATCGAGCCCATCCTTGCATGAAATGTTCTCTTGGTATCTCTAATTTTCTTGAAGAGATCTCTAGTCTTTCCCATTCTGTTCTTTTCCTCTATTTCTTTACATTGATTGCTGAAGAAGGCTTTCTTATCTCTCCTTGCTATTCTTTGGAACTCTGCATTCAGATGCTTATATCTTTCCTTTTCTCCTTTGCTTTTCACCTCTCTTCTTTTCACAGCTATTTGTAAGGCCTCCCCAGACAGCCATTTTGCTTTTTTGCATTTCTTTTCCATGGGGATGGTCTTGATCCCTATCTCCTGTACAATGTCACGAACCTCATTCCATAGTTCATCAGGCACTCTATCTATCAGATCTAGACCCTTAAATCTATTTCTCATTTCCACTGTATAATCATAAGGGATTTGATTTAGTCATACCTGAATGGTCTAGTGGTATTGCCCACTTTCTTCAATTTAAGTCTGAATTTGGCAATAAGGAGCTCATGATCTGAGCCACAGTCAGCTCCCGGTCTTGTCTTTGTTGACTATATAGAGCCCCTCCACCCTTGGCTGCAAAGAATATAATCAGTCTGATTTCAGTGTTGACCATCTGGTGATGTCCATGTGTAGAGTCTTCTCTTGTGTTGTTGAAAGAGGGTGTTTGCTATGACCAGTGCATTTTCTTGGCAAAACTCTATTAGTCTTTGCCCTGCTTCATTCCGCATTCCAAGGCCAAATTTGCCTGTTATTCCAGGTGTTTCTTGACTTCCTACTTGAGCGCAGGTGGTGGAGGCGGCCGCTGCACTTGAGCGCAGGCGGCGGAGGCAGCCGAGAGCCTACCCTGCGTCCGAGGTCAGTGGCGGTGGGAGGTGCTACCCCGTGTCTGATGTCAGTGGCAGCCAGGAGGAGACAATCCACGCCCGAGGACAGGGCAGCAGCCGGGAGGAGCTACCCCACGTCCAAGGTCAGTGGTGGCCGGGAGGAGACACCCCGCTTCCGAGGTCAGGGCGGCAGCGAGGAGGAGTTACCCCATGTCCGAGGCCTCTGGCAGCCAGGAGGAGACACCCCACGTCTGAGGTCTGGGGCGGCCAGGAGAAGCCACCTCACCCCCGAGGCCATGGGTGGCAGCTGAGAGGAGCCACCCACGCCCGAGGCCAGGGCCAGCAGCCAGGAGGAGCAACCCAAGGAGTGGTAGCTGGGCAGGCACAGGAGGGCCTAGAGGAGCTATCCTACGTTGAAGGTCAGGAACAGTGGTGGTAAGGAGATATGGCTGTGCTTTGCTGGAGCGGCCATGAAGAGATACCCCACGCCCAAGGTAAGAGAAACCCAAGTAAGATGGTAGGTGTTGCAAGAGGGAATCAGAGGAAAGACACGCTGAAACCATACTCACAGAAAACTAGTCAGTCTAATCACACTAGGACCACAGCCTTGTCTAACTCAATGAAACCAAGCCANCCCAAATCACTGCAGATGGTGATTTCAGCCATGAAATTAAGACGCTTACTCCTTGGAAGGAAAGTTATGACCAACCTAGATAGCATATTGAAAAGCAGAGACATTATTTTGCCAACAAAGGTCCATCTAGTCAAGGCTATGGTTTTTCCTGTGGTCATGTATGGATGTGAGAGTTGGACTGTGAAGAAAGTTGAGTATTGAAGAATTGATGCTTTTGAACTGTGGTGTTGGAGAAGACTCTTGAGAGTCCCTTGGACTACAAGGAGATCCAACCAGTCCATTCTAAAGGAGATCAGCCCTGGGTGTTCTTTGGAAGGAATGATGCTGAAGCTGAAGCTCCAGTACTTTGGCCACCTCATGCGAAGAGTTGACTCATTGGAAAAGACTCTGATGCTGGGAGGGATTGGGGGCAGGAAGAGAAGGGGATGACAGAGGATGAGACGGCTGGATGGCATCATCGACTTGACGGACATGAGTTTGAGTGAACTCCGGGAGTTGGTGATAGACAGGGAGGCCTGGCGCACTGCGATTCATGGGGTCACAAAGAGTCGGACACGACTGAGAGACTGAACTGAACTGAACTGAGAGTCAAATTGTCCTGTACCAGTTAGCATCTCAAAAGTAATTTGATTTGGGGGAAGCGCCAGCTCGAGCATTTCTGTTAGCATGATCTCTAGCTATATCATGAAACCAAATTATCCACTGAAGATATTCTCGTGGTTTAAGGAGAGCTTTTATTAAAGTTTGCCAATAATGGGGAATAAAATTTCCAATAGAGGATGTTATAGAATTTAGAAGTGCTTTAGTAAAAGGTGAATGTGGGCCATACATAGTAATAGCTTTTTTAATTTGTTGCATGTGATAAAAGTTAATACCTTCATATTGAGGTATTATGTGCCCTTGAGCATCAGGATTTCTAAAAACTGGAAACGCAGAGAAACCATCGGCTTCAGAGACTTGTGATTGCAAAGCCAGCAATTCAGAAAGCCTCTGTCATGAAGGAGAGTGAGTAGGTAGCAAATCTTACAATTAAGAGTATGTGGTAAAAACTTGTTATTCGGAAAGGTGGTGTCAGTTTTAATGTCTAAAGGTGTCTTAGGGGAGTCATTGCCAGAATCATTAGGTTCTAGCAAGGGAGAGACTTTGGGATTTGTGCCCGCTGGCAGGGGAGTAGTGCTTGGAGCAACATGGGCAGGGCTTGTAGGAAAATTCTGAAATATTTTATGTTGTTCTAACTGGGCCTTTTGTAAAGATTCATCATCTAATTCATATTCATGTAACAAGTGTTCTACCTGTTGCCGAATATCAGGAGGGCTAGAGTTACCTTGAAATGGCAGAATCACAGCTTTAATGAGAGCCCATAGAGGCCAGAAGTATATTGGAATATTTTTTCCCTGTCTGGCGGCTCATTCAACATTCTCTTTGACCCGGTGCCAAATTTATAAATCAAAACTACCTTCATCAAGGAACCAAGGGTTACATTCAACCACTGTGTGAAGGCAAGCCTCTATTCACTGGTGTGAAACTGAAAGTCCCTGAACTTTAAATAAGTGATACAATAAAGTAGAAAAGTGATGGGGCCTTCCAGCCATTTGACCCATGTCTTAGTACTTACCGACTTCAATAGGTCCTTGGAGTCACTCCATCCAAATCTGCCACACGTACCAGGCCCCTGTTCTGGCGCCACTTGTTGAGGTCCTTCAATGGACCAGAACCTGGTGGTCTAGAGTCGATGATAAGAAAGCAAAAGAGAGAGAGAGAGGCTGATATCCCCTGGTTTACACAGAAAACCAATAAAGTCCTGACACAGGGCTTGTGTCGCTCACGAAGGCACCGGGCACCCTCTCGAGAGGGTGAAGGCACAGTGCACCTCTCGAGAGAGTCTTAGAAGCCCGGGCAGGGGAGTGAGCATGACGGGTTTCTACGCTCCAGAGAATTAGCTGGAGAGAGAGAGAGAAAGAAAGAAAGAGAGAGAAAAGGAAGAAAGACATGAAGACCCAAGCTCTGATGGAGCAAAGGTGTTTTATTCAACATAGTATGGGTAATACAGGTAGCTTATAAGGTATGCTACCAGGTAAGCTACAAGGTACCTATGTCTTACAAAATAGCTTTGCTCAGCAAAGATAAAGGTCAAAAGTCCAGACTTACAAATTATCAAGGAAACATAAGGCAATCCATATCAAAGAGAGAGGGTTGTAAGTAATCATTGTTACCCTATGGTTCATAAAAAGGAAGAGGGTCGTAGTTACTTCTCACCGTATGGAAAAACTAATGATGGAAATGCATGCATGCCTCTGCCCCAGGAGTGTTTTGCCACTCCTCTTAATTCCTGAATATTCAGGAATTAATAAGGAACAGAGGATTCATGACAGCTCCAAAACAGCACACAGGCAGCCTCCTGTTAAATGCTTCCTGACAGAGATACATTCACTAGATTACTCCTTTCTGCCCCTGGAGGCCAGTGAGGAAGCTTCATTAAAGTTTTCCCCATCTACTGCCATCTTGTTTAAGTCAGAGTCTCCCAAAGAGCCTGAACAGTTGTGAAAGCTTTTCATTGGAGGTTTGAGCTTTGAAACAACCAATGAGAGTCTGAGGAGCCATTTTAGGGTTTTTGTTGTTGTTTTTCTTTTTGGGCAGGACTGCCAGTATTGTGCAGGATCTTAGTTCTCTGCCAGGGATTGAACCTGTGTCTGCTGCAGTGGAAGTTCGGTGTCTTAACTGCTGGAGCACCAGGAAAGTCCCTGAGGAGCCATTTTGAGCAGTGGGGAATGCTCACAGACTGTGTGGTCATGAAGGATCCAAACACCAGGCACTCCAGACGCTTCGAGTTTCTCATATGTGCATCTGTTGAGGTGAATATGCCTATGAAGGCAAGGCCACACAAGGTGGATGGAAGAGTTATGGAAACCAAGAGGGCTGTCTCAAGAGAAGATTCTCAAAGACCTGATGGCCACTTAACTGTGGAAAAGATTTTCATTTTGTGGCATTAAAGAAGACACTGAAGAATATTGCCTAAGAGGTTACTTTGGACAGTATTGGAAAACTGAAGTGACTGAAACCATGACTACCGAGGCAGTGGCAAAAAGAGAGGCTCTGCCTTCATAGCCTTTAATGACCGTGACTCCGTAGACTAGATTGCCATTCAGAAATACCATACAGTGAATAGCCACAACTGTGAAGAAAGGAAAGCCTTGTCTAAGTAAGAGATGGCTAGTGCTTCATCAGGCCAAAGAGGTCAAAAATAGTTCCAGAAATTTTGGTGGTGTTCATGGAGGTAATTTTGGTAAGAATGACAGCTTTGGTTGTGGAGGGAACTTAAGTGGTCAAGGTGGCTTTGGTGGCTGCCATGGTGGTGGAGTGGGATGCCTATAATGGATTTGGTAGTGACTGAAGCAATTTTGGGGGTGATGGAAGCTACAAGGATTTGGGCAATTATAACAATCAATCTTCAAATTTTGGACACATGAAAGGAGGAAATTTGGAGGCAGAAGCTCTGGCCCCTATGGTGGTAGAGGCCAATACTTTGCCAAACCATGAAACCAAGGTGGTTATGGCAGTTTCAACAGTAGCAATAGCTATGGCAGTCGCAGAGGTTTAATCACTGCCAGAAAACAAAGCTTAGCAGGAGAGGAGAGCCAGTGAAGTGACAGAGAAGCTACAGGTTACAACAGATTTGTGACTCAGCCAAGCACAGTGGTGGCAGGGCCCAGCTGCTACAAGGAAGACATGTTTTAGACAACACTCATGTGTACAGGCAAAAAAGTCCCTTGAGGACTGCATTTCTGACTAACTGTATAACAGGTTTTTCAGTTTCTGTTCTGTGGAAAATGTAAAGCATTCCAACAAAGGGTTTTAAGATAGATTTTTTTTCACCCATGCAGTTGATTGCCAGCTCTAATAGTCTGATTATGATGCTGAATGTTTGCTGTTCAGTTGCTCAGTTGTGTCCGACTCTTTGCAACCCAAAGAACTGCAGCACAGCAGGTCTCGCTGTTCTTCACTGCCTCCTGGAGTTTGCTCAAACTCATGTCCATTGAGGCAGTGATGATGCCATCTAACCATGTCATCTGCCGTCATCCCCTTCTCCTTTGCCTTCAATCTTTCCCAATATCAGGGTTTTTACCCGTGAGTCTGCTCCTCGCATCCAGTGGCCAAAGTACTGGAGCTTTAGCTTCAGCTGAATAAGTGTGTCCTTTTTTTTTTAATGTGCTGTGTAAAGTTAGCCTGCTCTGAAGGCATTTGGGTCAACTACCCCAAAGGTGTGAAGTTTAAAATGCCTTCCAGGTGATGCCAGGCTCCATTCAAAATTTATTTACATTCTGCTTTAGTGGAGAAGCCATCATCTTCAAAAACTTTGATGTAGCTGAACTGACAATCACTGTGTTGTCACCTGGAGTTCACTGTTAAAAGGGTCACCCAAGCAAAGTCACGGAGGTTTTTAGTTATTAATATAATTATTGCCACATCCTAGGCAATATATCTAACATGAAAATTGATACCAGATAAAGTTATAGGTGGGAATGAAGCTTGTGTATCATCTATTATCATGAATAATCAAGAAATGATTTAATACCTACAAAAAACTACTGTAGAAGTAAGGCATGAGTTCTCAAGGTCCTGTTTAGGGTTTTCCCAGGAAGCATCTTGGGTACATTTGGGTAAAATATGTGCACATTCCCAGGGCCCCTTTTCCCGCTGTAGCTGGTGGGGGTGGGTGGGAGGAGGTGCTCTCCTCTCCCATCCTGCACGTGTTAGTCTGAGGTTGTAACAGGATCAGGCGCAGGTTGAGGGGCCTGAGTCTGCTACTGACTCTGTATCAACCCTGGGAAGTCCCATCCTCTCCAGGCCAATCCAGGTGACCACATTGGTCCTTCTGGCCCCTGGATTGCTGCAAAAATCCAGATTGACAGCAAGAGCCTTTGCAAACAGAAAGAAAGTGATTGCAGGGGTAACTGCTTGATGCTCACCCAGGAGGAATCAAGCTGATCTAAATGCCTGACATGATTAGTGAAGGTATTCATAACCCAGACAGGAGTAAGGGAGAGAGCTGAAAGGTAGGCTGCCCTCCAGGAATCTGTCTCCCGCCTGCCTGTCCTCTGTTTATGTTTTGTCAGTCGTGTCTGACTCTTTGCAACTCCATAGACTGTAGCCTATCAGGCTTCTCCGTCTATGGGATTTCCCAGGCAAGAGTGCTAGAGTGGATTGCCACTTCCTTCTCCAGGGGATCTTCCTGACCCAGAAATCAAACCTGAGTCTCCCGCATTGCAGGCAGAAGCTTTACCATCTGAGCCACCAGGGAAGCCCTTATGTTTTCGTAAGACTTCACAACTCAAGACCAGGGCTTCCTGAAGACACTCTCACCTTTTTGTGTGTGTGCATGCTAAATCACTTCAGTCATGTCTGACTGTTTGCAACACTATGGACCCTAGCCCACCAGGCTCCTCTGCCCATGGGATTCTCCAGGCAAGAATACTGGACTGGGTTGTCATTCTCTGTTCCAGGGGATCTTCCCTACCCAGTGATTGCACCCATGTCTCTTATGTCTCCTACATTGGCAGGCAAGTTCTTTACCACTAGTGGCACCAGGGAAGCCCCTCACCTTTTTAACCCCCTCTAACCTAGAGCCAGACATTCTGGAATGTGAAGTCAAGTGGGCCTTAGAAAGCATCACTATGAACAAAGCTAGTGGAGGTGATGGAATTCCAGTTGAGCTATTTCAAATCCTGAAAGATGGTGCTGTGAAAGTGCAGCACTCAATATGTCAGCAAATTTGGAAAACTCATCAGTGGCCACAGGACTGGAAAAGGTCAGTTTTCAATTCAATCCCAAAGAAAGGCAATGCCAAAGGATGCTCAAACTACCGCACAATTGCACTCATCTCACATGCTAGTAAAGCGATGCTCAAAATTCTCCAAGCCAGGCTTCAGCAATACGTGAACCGTGGACTTCCAGATGTTCAAGTTGGTTTTAGAAAAGGCAGAGGAACCAGAGATCTAATTGCCAACATCCGGTGGATCATGGAAAAAGCAAGAGAGTTCCAGAAAAACATCTATTTCTGCTTCATTGACTATGCCAAAGCCTTTGACTGTGTGGATCACAANAACAAGCTGGTTTTAGAAAAGGCAGAGGAACCAGAGATCAAATTGCCAACATCCGCTGGATCATGGAAAAAGCAAGAGAGTTCCAGAAAAACATCTATTTCTGCTTCATTGACTATGCCAAAGCCTTTGACTGTGTGGATCACAATAAACTGTGGAAAATTCTGAAAGAGATGGGAATACCAGACCACTTGACCTGCCTCTTGAGAAATCTGTATGCAGGTCAGGAAGCAACAGTTAGAATCAGACATGAAACAACAGACTGGATCCAAATTGGGAAAAGAGTACATCAAAGCTGTATATTGTCACCCTGCTATTTAACTTGTATGCAGAGTACATCATGTGAAATGCCGGGCTGGAAGCACAAGCTGGAAACAAGATTGCAGGGAGAAATATCAGTAACCTCAGATATACAGATGACACCACTCTTATGGCAGAAAGTGAAGAAGAACTAAAAACCTCTTGAGGAAAGTTAAAGAGGAGAGTGAAAAAGCCGGCTTAAAACTCAGCATTCAAAAAACGAAGATCATGGCATCCAGTCCCATCACTTTATGGCATATAGATGGGGAAACAATGGAAACAGTGACAGACTTTATTTTCTTGGGCTCCAAAGTCACTGCAGATGTTGACTGAAGCCATGAAACTAGAAGATGCTCGCTCTTTGGAAGAAAAGTATGACCAACCTAGACAGCATATTAAAAAGCAGAGACATCTCTATGCCGAAAAAGGTCTGTCTAGTCAAAGCTATGGTTTTTCCGGTAGACAAGACTTTAGTGACTGAACAACTCCCAGTGCAGGGGGCATGGAATTCGATCCCTGGTTGGAGAACTAAGATATACCATGTGCTGGGGTGGGGAAACATTTAAAAAAAGGGGGGGCGGCATTTGTCCCTCTAAGCATTTATCCAGGAGGGGCACTGACTGGAGTTCTCTGGGTCTCAGTCATGATGCTCCTTGCAGAGGTGAGGTGTGGGGCTCTGAGAGTCTGAAAGGCAGTGTCTGGGGGGCAGGTTCCGCAGCAGCCGTGATGGGACAGGAGGCGGCAAGAGGGCGCCTTCGAGGTGCCCGACCTGGGCTGCACTTTGCAGGGAGTGAGCTAAAGCCACTCTCCTCTTCCCAGTCAGCAGGTGGTGGAAAGTTACCCTCGAGGGCAGCCAGCACTTCCACATGCTCTCCAGAACCACTGGTGCCCTTGAGGTTTCCAGCTTTATCTCACCTTTAGTGTTTAGTATATTCGCCTAATCATGAAAGAAGGCTTGCACGTAAGGAATTAATGCCTCTTGGTAAGACTTTCCTCCAGGGGGAGGGCGTTTTACCTTCCTGGGGCATTTGTGAAGTGAAGTCATGTCTGACTCTCTGTGACCCTGTGGACTGTAGCCCACCAGGCTCCTCTGTCCATGGGATTCTCCAGGCAAGAATACTGGAGTAGGTTGCCATTTCCTTCTCCAGGGGATCTTCCCAACCCAGGGATTGAACTCGGGTCTCCTGCATTGCAGGTAGATCTTTTATCCTCTGGGGCATTTTTAAATCTGTGGATTCATCCGGAGTCACAGCAATCTGACAGGACCCTGACATTCTTCCACTAGGATTTCAATGCGAATGTGGTTGCCCTAGTTTACTTCTTTCTGGGAGGATTCTGTTCAGATCTCAGGGGTATGAACTTTCGTGTAGGAGCCACTTCGTGGGCCTGATAGATTTCTTAAACGGAGATGTTGGTTTGGGAAAAAAATTTTTAGAAAAATGCACAGATTTAAAATTTAGGAACACTGTGGAAATTGTGAATTTGTTTTCTTGAAGGAAAAAGAAATGGGCATCTGTAAATGTTTCTCTTAAACGTTATAGTGAGACATGAAACTTTACTGGGTGTGGTAATTTATGCAGTTTATCTGGGTAAAGCTCTTTTTCTTTCTTTGTTTTATTGAAGCACAGTTGATTTACAGCGCTGTGCCAATCTCTGTGGTACAACAGAGTGACTCAGTTATACACATAAATACAATAAAAAATTAATTGTATATATTAACTGTACATTAATATATACATAATGTATATAGTGTATATATATCATATATATTATATATACATATATTGGAGAAGGAAATGGCAACCCACTCCCGTGTCCTTGCCTGGAGAATCCCAGGGACGGGGGAGCCTGGTGGGCTGCCGTCTCTGGGGTTGCACAGAGTCGGACACGACTGAAGCGACTCAGCACCAGCATATACACATATATTCATACATACATTTGAAAATATTCTTTTCCATCATGGTTTATCTCAGGAGATTAGATAGAATTCCCTGTGCTATACGGTAGGACCTTGTTGTTAAATGTAATAGTTCGCTTCTACCAACCCCAAATTTCCGGTCCATTTCCACCCCCTCCCCACCCTGGACCTTAAGATTCTTTCTGATGCTAAATACTGAATAGAAGTGTTAGATCATTTTTTGCAAGAAATATGAGTTTTCTTTTAGACTTTACAATGCTTCATTATTTGCTTGTTAAAAGGAGTCAATGAGGATTTAAATGTAAATCTAGGGCTTCTCTGGTGGCTCAGATGGTAAAGCATCTGCCTGCAATGCAGGAAACCCGGGTTGGATCCGTGGGTTGGGAAGATCCCCTGGAGGAGGAAATGGCAACCCACTCCAGTACTCTTGCCTGGAAAATTTCACGGACAGAGGAACCTAGAGGGCTAACATCCATGGGGTCGAAAGTTCAGTTCAGCCTCTCAGTCCGTTCCGACTCTTTGCAACCCCATGAACTACAGCACGCCAGGCCTCCCTGTCCATCACCAACTCCTGGAATTCACTCAAACTCTTGTCCATCGAGTCGGTGATGCCATCCAGCCATCTCTTCCTCTGTCGTCCCCTTCTCCTCCTGCCTCCAATCCCTCCCAGCATCAGAGTCTTTTCCAATGAGTCAACTCCTCGCATGAGGTGGCCGAAGTCCTGGAGTTTCAGCTTTAGCATCGGTCCTTCCAAAGAATACCCAGGGCTGATCTCCTTTAGGACGGACTGGTTGGATCTCCTTGCAGTCCAAGGGACTCTCAAGAGTCTTCTCCAACACCACAGTTCAAAAGCATCAATTCTTCGGCGCTCAGCTTTCTTCACAGTCCAACTTTCACATCCATACATGACTACTGGAAAAACCATAGCCTTGACTAGACGGACCTTTGTTGGCAAAGTAATGTCTCTGCTTTTTAATATGCTGTCTAGGTTGGTCATAACTTTCCTTCCAAGGAGTAAGCNATTTTAGACCTGAGACGGCTAGATGGCTCGAGTATTTGCTTACTGAGGGGTAGAGGAGGGGGCCACAGACAGCTTTATCTGAGATGGGTGCCCGGCATCCCTTCCTTCAGGTAACTGACATTTTGTGAACTGGCCTGCCTGTACCTGCCAGCCGTCACTGCGTGGTGCCCAGGGATGGCAGGCGCCAATGTCAAGGGCACTGTTTTCACAAGGGGGGGTCATGGTTCCGTGGGGTGGCGGTCAGTGTGACTCCCTGTCAGCTGGGCTCTTGCCTTGCCCCCTCCCACCTCCTCCACCGGGTAAATGAGTGTAAACACGGACTCCTCCAGCTATGAAAGGACTTTGAACTTTGACTCTGTTGGAGAGCACAGGCCCCACCTCACCTAGGCACAGAGATTGGAATCTCATCTGCGTTTTTGAAAAAACCTCTGCAGGGGACTTCATAACTTTCCCGAGTGTCATTTTCTGGTGACTAAAATGACTTTGGCTTTGGGGAGTCCTATTTTTGCCAAATGTGCATTCCTCGTGTGCTCTCCCAAAATGATTCTGAAAATCATGCCTTTCTGTTGACACCGCAGGAACCAGGGCTGTGGTAAAGGGACTGCTTCTGCCCCAGATGAAACATAGAGGAGGGGGAAGCTCTCTGAAAAGCTGCTCTGCAGGCTCCCGTCCACCTGGCCCACCTGTTCTCTTCCCCTTTCTCCGCAGAGTTTGTTCAGGCTCCACAGCTTTTCCTCCACACATTCTGGTGCTTTTCTGCGTTATGGTTTGTTGTCGGAGGTCCGGGATGAGTGGCGGCAATTCAGAATGTAAATTTCTGGCACGTAGTACGTACTCAAGTGTGTGTGTGTGTGTGTGTGTGTGTGTGCGCGCGCACACGCGCACCCGCATGCTCAGTTGTGTCCAACTCTTTGTGACCCCGTGGACTGTAGCCCGCCAGGCTCTGCTGTCCATGGGATTCTCCAGGCAAGAATACTGGAATGGGTTGCCATTTCCTCCTCTGGGGGATCTTCCCAACCCAAGGATCAAACCTGCGTCTCTTGCGTCTCCTGTGGATTCTTTACCACTAGCGCCAAGAAGGGTCACTAAATGTGAAGGTGCAGAATCAGTGTGAAAACACAGCAGTCACTGTAGCATGGTCACTGACGGGATGGGTGTGAGAGAGAAGGCTATACTCTGGTGATGGCACTCACTGCTGTACGTGTGTGTGTGCATGCACGCATGTGTGTATATAGGTAGTGGGCATGGCCTGGACTTGGTGATTAGTTTTTAAGTCATGCTGGACACACAGGGACAAGTGTGAATAGTAACGGAGTTGACTGAGTTTTGAAATAAGCCTGTGGAATCTGAGCGCAAAGAGAGGACTATGTCAGAGGGTGGCGTGGGGGACTGTGATCACAAGAGAGCCCTGGCCTGATGCTGACCAGGGCTGTCTGAGGGCGGATGGATCAGCACAGGGAGAGAATGAGGTACTGCAGTGTTGGGGGCTGATTCAAGTTTATTATTCATATATATATGTGATACAGTTGAGTATCAAAGCATCTCTACCATGGGATAGAATCAGCAAGACTGGGTAAATATGAGAGGACATAAAGCAAACAACCTATGGAGGCATAAACTGTTTCTACCTCCTCATGAAAACAGTTTCTCGTTATAAAAGTTTCATAAGTGCTCTTTGGAGAAATTAAAAAATGCTAAACTACTCAGGCACAGTGGACATGAATTACACTCAAAATGAGAGAGCCCCTCCTCTCGCCATGCTGGGGGAACTGTTGGAAGGGTTTGGGTTTCTGGTGGCTCAGATGGTCAAGTGTCTGCCCACAATGCGGGAGACCTGGAGTTCGATCCCTGCGTTGGGAAGATCCCCTGGAGAAGGAAATGGTAACCCACTCCAGTATTCTTGCCTGGAAAATCCTACGGACAGAGGACCCTGGTAGGTTGCAGTTCATGGGGTTGCAAAGAGTCGGACACGACTGAGCGACTTTACCTTCTTTCTTTCTTTCACTTTCTCCCACACAGTGATACCTGGTAAGAGTTATTGTGAAGCTTTGAGGTGTTGGAACAGAGGAAGGAGATGAACACTGAGAGTCTGTTCAGTTTGGAGTACAGATCCCAGTCTTTCTTCCTGCATTGCTGGCTGAGAGAGAAAGAGACTCAGGGATTCGGGAGGAAGGGAGGTTAGGGTCGGAGATGCAGATCTGAGGCCCCTTGCATTTAGAAATTTCATTGGTGCTTCTCACATTTTCTGTCCAAGTTTTCCCTGGCAGAGAGGACTAAGCCTGTCCCTGAAATGGGAGGTCTTAAAGCAGATGCAAACTGCCCATTTGGTTGCATGATGCTTTGTTTTAACAGAATATTCTTTCTCAAACTTCATGGAGCTTCAGAATCACCTGGGACTTTGTACGTGCAAATCACTGGGTCCCAGCCCCAGGTATTCTGTTTCTGGAGGGTTTGAGTGGCACCTGAAAATGGGCATTTCCACCAAGTGGCCAGGTGATGCTGCGTGGTTGGGGGTCCACACTCTGAGAATCACTGCCGTGTCCATCAAGACTTTTCAAAGGCCTGGTACTCCAGGAAGATGCTCCATGCCACCTCTGTGGCTTCTCAGCATCTCTTCCTGCACAGAACCTTGCAGGGACCGCACAGCAGTCCAGTATGGGAAATACATGAATTTCATGGCTCTGAACAGCCACTTGAAGGGCAGGTGGCTGATGCTCTTCTGCACCCTCAGGGATTTGCAGGGAGGGGAGGAGAAATGAGCCAGTCCAGGCTGTGGAAGGGGTCTGGCTCCAGGGTCCCTCTGAGTGGACCACTTGTATTATGAGCTTTAATACAATATTAATTTAATACAATTAATCCTGTGGATGGATGGTTGGTTCCTCTCATTTGATAACAATTTTAAGAACTTTAAAATCACCTTCATAAGCAGGACAGGCTCTTTATAGATGGACCTCAAGGACAGCAGAGGCCTTGCAAAAGGTATAAAATGTGTCTCTGCAGGGGACAAGATCTCATTTAGAAGCAGGAAGAGGTTGGCATGGGTGTCTCCCAGACTGTGTGTCGGTAGATTCAAAGGAGAGGCAAGTTGGTAAACTGTTCGAGTCAGTTCAGTTGCTCATGTCAGACTCTTTGCGACCCCATGGACTACAGCACGCCAGGCCTCCCTGTCCATCACCAACTCTTGGAGCCTGCTCAAACCCATGTCCATTGAGTCGGTGATGCCATCCAACCATCTCATCCTCTGTTGTCCCCTTCTCCTCCTGCCTTCAATCTTTCCCAGTATCAGGGTCTTTTCCAATGAGTCAGTTCTTGCATCAGGTGACCAAAGTACTGGAGTTTTCAGCTTCAACATCAGTCTTTCCAATGAATATTCAAGACTGATTTCCTTTAGGATTGACTGATTTGATTTCTTGCAGTCCCAGGGACTCTCGAGAGACTTCTTCAAGCCCAGTTTGAAAGCATCAATTCTTCTCACTCAGCCTTCTTTATGGTCCAGCTCACACATCTGTACATGACTACTGGAAAAACCATAGCTTTGATTCTATGTCACTGGGAGAGTGGAGTCTTAACAACTGGACCACCTGGGAAGTCCTTTAAATGTCACTTTTTTTTTTTTTGCTGTGCAAGTGTTCCTTTTCTGTCCCTTCCCATTTATGTAATGATACAGCTGGAAGGTTTATCAGAAAAGATCTGTGCGGTTGCACTCAGGATAAAGGTTCGTCTCCTTGTACATGTGAGACCATGAGCAGTGCATCATCAGGTCAAGGGACATTTAAAGTCTTAGCAACTTCTTACAGCAATCTGATGAGATCTTCAACTAGCCAAAATACGGATTCACGTTTCTTCTAAGAAAGATCTAAGAAGCCGCTGTTCATGGGTCTACTGTCACAAAATCATACAACTAGGTCAGTGCTGTGGGCTGACCTGTGTGCGGTCCTCCTCTCCTCTACTCGCACCCCCAAATCCCTGCCCCTGAGGACGTGACTCTATTTGGAGATAAGGCCTAGATGGAGGTGTTTAAGTTAAAATGAGGCCACGAGGTGTGGGCCCCACTCCAGGCTCACAAGTCAGCCCCCAACAACAAAGAATCACCCAGCCAAACAGTCCCAGATGGCTCTGTGGGTCAAGAATCCGCCTGCAATGCAGGAGACATGGGTTCAATTCCTGGGTCAGGAAGATCCTCTGGGGGAGGAAATGGCAACCCACTCCAATATTCTTGCCTGGGAAATCCCATGGACCGAGGAACCTGGTGGGCTCCAGTTCGTGGGGTCACAGAGACAGGACACAACAGTCAGCGGAGTCAGCCTGGAGAAGCCTTGCTGGAACCCAAGCCGTACAACCACATTCTTGAAGGGATCCACTGCAGCGCAAAGCCTCCTGTTTCTCGCCAAGAAAACCCTCCCAGTCCTGGGGCATCTGGCACCAGCCTAAGCTCACGGGGCTCCACCTGGATCCCGAGACAGCGAACCTCAGCCTCCAGCACGGAGCCTCCGGGGTCTCTGCCTCCAACCGCGCCCACTTGGGTTCACTTGCCCGCCTACCTCTGCTCCACGCGTCCTTTTCTGGAAGCTTACACAATTTGCAGGGCCCAGGGGGAAATGAAAACATAGGCCCTTTGTCCCAAACGTTCAAGACTGTGAAATTTCAAGGGCTTTTAACTAAGCACAGGGCTGGCACCCAGTCTGGCGTGTGGGGCCCGCAGGGCCACAGCAGCCCTGCACCCACTCCTGGCCCTCCCCACCTCTGCACCAGCCCACCAGCACTGCCTTCACCTCCATCCTTTTACACGTGCCCCCCACGTCCGTGTCACACTAGAAGCACAGCTCAGCACAGAGGGCGGGCCCGGGGCGGGCCAGAACTGGAGCTTCCCACCTCCACAGGGCTGGGCCCCCTGCTGACATAAAGAGCTCGCTCTGCCATTCTATCCACAGACTGCCTGGCCAACCACCCAACACTCCATCCCTTCCCCTCTTCAGAGGTGACTCTGGGACCTTCCGCCCTGGTTCAGATCCTCCTTGAACCTGCCTGATGTCAGGGCCCAAGCCACAGGCACCTCTGTTCACGAATGGGCACGAGATCCACAAGCATCTCCACCCACATTCCACCTCGGCTACCTGCTGCCATGCTGGACTTCACCCCTACCCAGAAATGCCCTGTCTCTCAAAATGCCCTCTTCAAGCTGCTGGTCTCTCCAACTCACAAATCAACAGACCAACAATGGGAGGAAGAGCTGAAGTTAACAAGTTAGCTAGAAGGGTAGCTACCCAAAGTCTGGGGCTGATTTGACACTTTGGTACGTTCTTGGCTCTCACCGTAACCCCATGAGATGGGCATGACTCCTCTAATCCTGTTCTCAGGGAGAAAAGCAATGCTGAGTGAGTTTGAGAAAACTGATCTTGGTGGACCTGTCAGCAAGCAGTCCAGGCCCCAGGTACTTGATGGCAAAGCAGAGCTGTTGCCACCTGAGTCTAGGAAAGACCATTTCAAACTTGCCAATAATCCAAAGAATGCAAACAAAAACAGGCATGCATTTTCAATCCAGCAGACTGATGAAAAGCAGAAAGAATAACCACATCCAGACTGGTGAGTGTAGAGGAGACAGGTACTGTTAGAAGTCAGATTAAAAGCTGATAAAATAGTTCTAGAAGGCAATCTGGTAAAATACTGATATATGACCAGCCCAGCTTCAAGCAGCAAAGACTTTGATGGCAACAGTCCACTTTTTGCAGAAAGACCCAGACAAATAGGCAAAGATGTAGTTACATGAATATTCATCAAGGCAAAAAAAATTCATTAAACATCGTCTGGGAATGATTGGCTCTGTCATTATTTTTATTATCGCCATCAAGTACTGTCACACCTGGGTAAAGTGATCAGATTTTGAGACATTATCTCATTAAATCCTCACAATTCGCTAGATTTTACAAATGAGGAAAATGTTGCCTAAATCATTAAATAAACTGACCAGTCATACAGCTAATGAGCAGTTCAGCTGGAATCTGACTCCAGAATTGGGGCCCTAGAGAAAGAGCATGCAGAGCCGTGTCTGGTGACACAAAAAGATGCCCATGGTGTATTGTTCACAGTAAAAATGTAAATTTCATGAGAACAGAGCAAAACTGGGCCTCCCGGGTGGTGTAAGTGGTAAAGAACCCTCCTGCCAAAGTGGGAGATACAAGAGATGCGGATTTGATCCCTGGGTCAGGAAGATCCCCTGGAGGAGGGCATGGTAACCCACTCCAGCATTCCTTCCTGGAGAATCCCATGGACAGGGGAGCCTGGTGGGCTGCAGTCCATGGGGTTGTAAATAGTGGGACACGACTGAGCACACACAGCAGCATACAGCAAAACCGGATTCCAGACCGAATTCTTTAAAAGACAGGCAGGGCTGGCTGGTTGCTGTCTCCTCAACTCCCAAGCCACCCTTTCCCTTCTCTGTCCTGGGATGCTGGGACCAGCACCCTACAAACTGCACTTCCCAGCCCCCCTTTCTGGCCAGCTTCCTGCTGAGAGGAGAGAGACGTCCGCCCTGCCTTGGTCAGTGTCGCCCTGGCAGCACCAGAGACCCCAGCTTCTCGCGGTCCTTCAGCGTCCCCTGCAGCCTGCAGTGTCTGCCACAGTGGACAGCACTCCTTCCGCAGGGGTCAGCACCATCCTGGCTGGGCCGCCCACAGCCCCAGGTTTAGGCCACTCCAGTTCTGCCCTGGGCTCCCCCAGGCCCGAGCGTCTCTTTCCTGCAGATATGTTGTTCTTTTAGCTCCCACCCCCTGTGTGGGCAGCTCCCAGGGTGAGGTCCCCTCTGCTGGATGCTGACTGGCAGCACCGCACGTGCTACTAGACACGCCATTTTGGAGCTCGCTTTGTGCACTGGGGCCCTCGCCAGGTGCTGGGAACTCAGTACCACCAAGATGGGCTCAGCTCTGCCCTCAGAGCAGCTGCCTCCCAACCAGGATGGTGGTGTGCAGAGAGCGAGGTCCAGACATGCTAACGCTGCGACTGCTCCTACCTCAGTCCAGTGAGATGGTGGATCATTTTTCCTTCTTTTTTATCCTATGATTTCCAACTTCTTTTCAGTGAACAAATACTTTTATAATCAGAATATCTAATAAATAACTTTAAAATAAAGTAGATAACCTGATGCTGGGAAAGATTGAAGGCAGGAGGAGAAGGGGACGGCAAAGGATGAGATGGTTGAATGGCATCACCAACTCGATGGACATGAGTTTGAGCAAGCGAGTTGGCGAAGGACAGGGAAGCCTGGCGTGCTACAGTCCATGGGGTCACAAAGAGTTAGACACAACTGAACTGAACTGAGACAACCTAGCATCTTCTCCAAACTCCATAATGCTTCAAGAGATTGGTAAGGTAAGAACAAACTGGAAAATAAAAAAGATGCTCTAATATATAGTTGTAAAATAATATTAGAGGCAGAATATTCTGTTTTGGTCCCCCAGAAAAATAAAATCAAAAGAGATTCATCCCAGATACAATTCCAACAACAAAAAAATCAACAGAAGCACTCGGTCTATTTCCAGGTGGAAAACCATGACGTACTAATACCTAAAGGAGAGCTGTGACTAACCTGGACAGTGTAGTAAAAACAGAGATGCCACTTTGCCCACAAAGGTCCATACAGTCAAAGCTATGGTTCTCCCAGTAGTCATGTACAGATGTGAGAGGTGGACCATAAAGAACGTGGAGCGCCTTTTTCAACTGTGGTGCTGGAAAAGACTTGTGAGAGTCCCTTGGACAGCAAGATCAAACCAGTCAATCCTAAAGGAAATCAACTGAATATTCATTGGGAGGACTGATGTTGAAGCTCCAGTACTTTGGCCACCTGATGCAAAAAGCCAACTCATTGGAAAAGACCCTGATGCTGGGAAAGACTGAAGGCAGGAGGAGAAGCGGACAACAGAGGATGAGACGGTTGGATGGCATCACCGACGCAATGGACATGAGTTTGAGCAAGCTCTGGGAGACAGTGAAAGACAGGGAAGCCTGGAGTGCGATAGTCTGTGGCGTCGCAAAGACTTAGCAACTGAACAACATCAAAGCTGTGTTTTAGGTGCCTACCAAGCACAAGGTAAAGGCCAATTTCTAGATAATGTTAGTTAATTCCCTTCGTACCCAAGTGGGGACAACACAGAGCCTTATGGTGGTACTAGGCCTGGCTATCTGCAAAATTCTAAAGCTGGCCCTCGAGCCTTCTGTCCTTGGACAGTTGTAGAAATCCTTTGGCTTGCCTGCCACACACCCACCACCACGACCCCTTTATAAGGACCACTGGCAGCAAGGATTGATCCTACTCCCTGACGATGCCTCCGTCCATCACAGCTTCCGAAGACATGAACATAGGACACAGGCCAGCCTGGCCCGTGGGGGTCCCCAGAGCATCAACATTCTCCCGCCCCTCCACCCTGGGAGCTTTACTGGATGGCCTTCAAACAGTATCCCATCATCCCTGGCACTGGGTCTGTGAAATACTGTAACCCAGAGACCCTTAGAACCTGTTCCAGAGCCAACTGTCATCACTGCTGATAAGAAATATGGAAGGAAACTGCCCTTTTATCAAAACAATTATGAAAAGTACAGAAATTTCTGGTTCAAGAGATACTGCTGATAACATGCGCCAACCCTTTGGAGAGAGGGGGCAGCTGGGATCCAATGAGCGTGAGTCACCTGACATCACAAGAGAGGAGGGGCACTTCCAGCTCCATGACCTTGGACACATGAGGAAGCCTCAATTTCCCTCTCAGTGAATAGAAATAGAATCCTCTATCTGAGAGGGTTGTTAGGACAGCTGATAAGATACGCAGTAGCTAGGACAGTGCCAAGCACACAGCAGGATATCAACACAGTCATTTCCAACTCAGAACAGGGAGCCAGGTCTCCTGACCGCTAACCAGGTGCCTGCCCACTTTGCACTTCCGACCCAATCATGTAGCCTGGTCTCCGCTCTCCCGACCTCCATCTCCCCTCTCCCATCCTCCATCTCCCCTCGCCCGACCTCCATCTCCCCTCGCCCGACCTCCATCTCCCCTCGCCCGACCTCCATCTCCCCTCTCCCATCCTCCATCTCCCCTCTCCCAACCTCCATTCCCAAAGACTCTGCCAGCATCCACATATTCATGGCTTGATAGCCAATAAACATCTGAGCTAGAGAACACTCTTAAATGGAGTTAGAAATACTAGAGAAATAACGAAAGATGAGGCCTGTCATTTTCAAGCTCCCCTTTCAAGTTCCTGTCCAAGGAGATGTGAAATTAAATTTTCATTTCAAGAGTCCTCATTATCTGGGCCTCAACATGCCTTAAATATCTGACATTTTAAAATGGCAAGTGGAAAGATCTTTTCCTGAACATGCAGACTCCGCTGAGCCAGTAATGAGAAATGTTATTAAATGCAGTTGTCTCTACAAAACAGAGAACAAGGTAAGATTCCCCAACTCTCTTTTGGACGGCTTGAGTTTCAAACTCGGCCATTCAGACATCCTCTGAGGTTTACAACATTGGGACCCATCTGTGAGACTGTAACAAGTCAGAGGAATCGGTCAATGTGAGCTCCTTAAACACACCCACAGGAGACTTTTTAAATGGGTGGTTCAAATTCAATTAGAAGTTTTGGGAGGCGGAAAAGACAACAGACCGGTCGCCTGCCAGTATGATATTTATCTGAAATTTGCCAGGAGGTAACCTCGCACTTGCTTTCACAAAACAGGGCTGCACTGTCTTCACAGCCCATTTCATCAGACGGCAGCTTGGCATGTGAGAGCCCAGCCATGCTTTCCAACCACCGGCATGGGTACGAAGACCATTTCACATTTTTAATTTGGAAACTGGGGACAAGATATGGGGAAATCTTCCCAATATTCCTATTAGCTACACTCAGTTTAAGTGATATATACAGATAAAACACAGGATGTATTACTCATAACACTAGACACATGACATACTCATAACACTCATCCAGAGGGAGAAACAATTTCTTCGTATGAATCCCAATTATTTCTGCACACAATCAGGAAACCGGCGTAAACCATCGCCAAATGAAGCAATGGAGCGCCTGAAGGTTTTTAAAAGAAAAGACTGTAGCTGGACTCTATCCAACAAAAGAGGAATCTTTCGCCTCATTTGCACATCACCCCTGATGCCGTAGAGGAATTTTATTTTATTCTCTAATTCAAGATTACTCGTTTCATCATCTCCCCTCTGCCCAAATCAATCTCATCTCTCTGTGACATAAAGTGCAACAGTTCCTGTTTTCGCTAATCAGTAATTCACATTGCTTTCTTGCCTAGACTTACGGTTGAGAGACAATAAAAAGTGCTTTGAAAACACGTTGCGAAGTCCCCTGTAAGGTAACCACCCTCATCACCCTTTATCTACAGGTGAGCCCTCCTCATGCAGGTCAGCACTGAGCAAAGCATCGGCCCTTCCTTAGAGGCCAGAGATGGGGAGTCACCTGGCAAGACCATCTTCCCAACCAGCCCATCAGGAAAGTGTTGCTGTTTCTCTCCTAACACGGGATGAAACCGAGGTGGGAGGGGTGGGGCTCAGGCTGGAGGGGGCCAGATCTCCATTAAACCCAGGGCTCTCTGCCCAACAAACCCACGCTCTTCCACACGGCACTCTCATCAGAACCCCAGACCACCAATCAACAGTTGTCTGCAGCATAACAAAGTTCTGAGCACTGCCTCCAAGGCCCCCAACAGTCTCAGAAAAGTAACTGACAACTCCGAGCCAGGGCGGCTGCACCTGCTTTATCTCCAGCGGAGACGCACGGGTGACCGAGGGCTGCACAAAGCCTCCATTCATCAGAACTTTGCTACAAGGGGGAGTGGGGGGATGGACTGGATGGATTACATGAGGCAGGCATTCCTCCTCCGAGAAAAACACTTCAAACACACCACTGGCGTGCTCGAATCCTGTGCTTGGAAATGGACAAAAGAAGCCATTGATTACTCGACAAAGGAACCAATCTGATTGGAGTTTTGACAGCACGCGGCACTGATCTGCATTTTTGTAATATGATGCGGGAACATAGTGTGTGTTCCCTCATGCTCATGGTCCTTTGTGGGGCAAACAGTGGGCTTTTATAAGCCTTGTGAATTATGATCTAATCCAGTAAAGAAAATTTCACCAACCCCAACTTGAGGGGTTCCTTGGTCTGTGCAACCAATTTTCAGCCTTCACTTTTCATGCACCTAATCCCCTGTAGGACTACAGGCGGAGGGGCTCTGTTCTTGAACATGTGGAAGTCCTCTGGGGCCAGCTGTGGGTACCTTGTCAACCCATCCACCTTGTGGATGCTTCAGCCTTGTTCAGGCCACCAGCATCTCTCACCTCGATGACTGGACAAGCTCCCAGCTGTGCCCCTGCCTCTGTCTGCCCTTGCCCTCTTACAGTACAATGAAGGCTGAACCAGGGTCGCTGTCACTGCTTATTTGCTCAGTCGTGTCCAACTCTTTGAGTTCCCAAGGACTGTAGCCACAAGGTTCCTTTGCCCAATGGGATTCTCCAGGCAAGGAAACTGGAGTGGGTAGCCATTCTCTTTTCTAGGGGATCTTCCCAACCCAGGGATTGAACCCAGGTCTCCTGTAATGCACACAGATTCTTTACCATCTGAGCCACCAGGGAAGTCCCAAACCAGAGTGAAGGAACCAAAACATAAACGTAATGCTAACACCCTTTGGAAAACTCCCCCAACTCCAGGGGCCCTAATGAACCACAAAGCCCCAACCTTCCCCTCACCAGCTCAGCTCTCTCCATTCCTCCCCCTCACCCCACACGTGGTTGGGGAGGGGAGCCCCGCCATTCCTCATAGACATCCCCTTCTTTTGGAGGTTAGCAAGGACACAGATGTAAGAGCATGGCTGCTCTGAAGCTGAGTTCTCGCCACACAGCTGTTTCTACTCAGCCAGACCTATAGGGCTCGACCAGAAAGCAGAGTGACCTGACTTATTACCAAGTAACAAAGACAAAAGACACCCTTCCTTGACCCCAGATCTATTCCTAACAACCACAGATACAAAGGGCTTTTCACTTTCACTTTTTAAAAAATTTTTTTCACTGCATTTGATTTTTAGAAAAAAATATGCTTGGGTTTAAATATACTTTTCTGATTATGAAATTAATAGAACGGAATATCTACTGAATCTACCAGCCCCACCTCCCTACGTCATCCAAAGTTTCAGCTCATGAAGGATTCTCTCCCCCAAAATCAACAGCCAAGCGTACCGAAAGGCATGTAACTGAGGGTCTCACGCTCAGAGGGGCAGACAAACAGGAATCTGCACCCTCTTCTCCCAGCTCAGCCCTAGGACACCTGCAGCAGGCATACAAAGACTGCAAAACACAACCTCTGGCTGTTCAAACAGAAATCACAAGCAGAATTTGCATTGTTCGAGGCCCAAGTATTCTAGGTGCAAGGGTAAGTACCAGCATAACAGCTTTACGGGAGGTCTTCCAGGGACTCTGTTGATCCAGTAACAAATATTGCTGACACTTGTTTTGCCAGATCAGACATCATTCTAACCTTGAATTCAACATAAATACACAATAGCAGATAGCAAACATTTAAGAAAAACAACACGGGAGAAATTCTTTTAAATAAAAAAAAAAACTTCATCCATTTCTTGACTTTTTTCTCCTCCCTGTGAATTAATGAAATCACATTATGATTCCATTTCAGTGGCAAACACTCTCAGTTTGGCTACCTGGGGTTGTACATGTCGAGGGAGTTGATGAGACAGAGAAGTGCCCGCAGGAAGGCACGGGGCAGTGCTGGGTCTACAACAGCCTCTCCTCACATCCCTGGTATCTCAGTGCCCGACTCCCTGGGCTTCTCGGGGTCCTTCTAGAATGCTCCTGGTCCTTCTCTTTCCAGCTACCTTAAACCTGAAGAGTTTACTCAAACACCTCTTACTCCATAACCCTTCCCGCTCGCTATTTCAAACCGTATCGAAGTCTCCATCCCTGAAAGAGCACGGTCTCCTGGTCAGGAGCTCCCAGACTGCCACCCCCTCATTTGCCATTTCCCAGCTTCGACCTCTTTGGGTCACCCTGTCAGGGGAAGCACGCTGACTGAAGCCGCCCGCCCTGGCCAGGCACCACGGGAACCATCTGCATGAGCTGTTTTACGACAGGAGGTCCAGGTAAGGAATACGGAACTAATAAACCTCCACCAACCGGAAGAGTTCAGGAACGGTCAAAGGGAGACATCACCTCCCAGAATCCTTCACTCTGGCATCCATCTTGGCTGAACAAGGCGTGCACCACCAGGGAGGACTCTGAGTCAGAATGATTGGCTAAAGACCACCCGGAAACTAATCCCACCCGTAAAACCCGAGACTGCGAGCCACGTGGCAGAGCAGCTCTCCTGGGTTCCCTTACCCTCCTGCTCTCCACCCGGGTGCCCTTTCCCAATAAAATCTCTTGCTTTGTCAGTACGTGTGTCTCCTTGGACAATTCATTTCCGAGTGCTAGACAAGAGCCCAGTTTCGGGCCCTGGAAGGGGTCCTCCTTCCTGCAACATCGTACCTCACCCCCAACCCAGCGTGAACCTGGGAAGGGAGAGGGCACTTAGGAAACAAACAAGCAACTGCACCAGCCCCCGAGAAAGCAAACCATTATTTGTCATTAACACCCCTTTATCGGTAGCCTGGTCAGGAGGAGACCCCACTTTCTCTGCTCACACAGAACAGTCATCCCTGAAGCACTTTCTCTGCCAACTGATTAAGTGAGAAAACCGCTTCCCATGGAGAGCCGAAACTGTTCCTAACATCCGCAGCAAAAGCAGGAAACCCCCTCAGCATGTGAGCTGTTAACTTCATTACCTACTAGCTTTACCTGCAAGACACAAGCATTTCAAACTGAGTTTACACGGGTTCCTTTGATTCTGCTGCACATCAGGGACTACAGTGTTCAGCCGCCAGGAGAAGCAGGCATTCAGCTTCCTGGCCAACCACTCCAGGGGCCTTTACATCAATAAGTGTGATATAAATCCAGTGTCTTCTTCAGGGATCCCTAGGCAATGACCCTCTGAATAACCTGGGGTCTCTCTGCCAGAGACATGCTCCTGTTCTTCCCACACAAGGTGTGGTTTCTGGCTTCTCATTAAAATGTTCATCGAAGACAAAAAAGATCCCACAAAGCAAAGGGTGAAGGATATTCAAGCCCACGCACCAGGAATACGAATGAAGAAAACTTTGTCAATGTGTTAATTCCACCAGAAAAGCCAAGAACCATTGGGGAATTTACTAGAAAGAGGACGGCTGCAGCCAAGTATGCCAAAGGTTAGTTTTTGCAGAATGCTTGAGATCACAACTTGGAGTTTCACAATCTGCACTAATAGAGCTTCAAGGGAAAAAAAAGAAAAAAGGTGATTTTTTTCTCTCAGTTCAAGGTCAGATGGCCTCCATCTCAAAGTGAATTTAGAATCAGAAGAGCAAACCAAAAAAAGACATCAAAGACACAGCTCAGCCCTGCCTCTAAGAAGAGGCTCACACACTCATGTTTACGGCAGACTGCAGCCTAAAAAGCACACTCCCTCAATGAAGAAATATCATGGCAACCCACTCCAGGATTCTTGCCTGGAGAATCCCACAGACAGAGGAGTCTGGCAGACTACAGTCCATGGGGGTCACAGAGAGATCGACATGACTGAGCGACTCAACAATAAACATTACGGCGTGAGGCCAGAATCACTCCAGATCTCACGATGCTGGGAAGAGGCACCACGTCATCAGTCCTTTCCTCCACATTCACCTCCCCCTTCTTTCACTTATTCAGGGCCTTGCAATGGGTTTTTACTCTGGACAGGCGTCATAGCAGAGGCTATGGTTCTATGCGTCTAGGTATTAGACACATAAGATGGCCCGTCATTGCTTTCAAGGAGACAGAAATGCAGAAGCAGGCAATTCCAGCAACACGTGAAACCCTCGAATTGAGGGTACAAAGGGCACAGTCCCCTCACAGCCACACCAGTTCTGAAAGGAGAAAGAGTGGTTCTGAAATTCCACTTAAGAAGTGGAATTCCTCTGCTTGACTGGTGTGACACATGAGAGCAGAATTAAGAATATGAAGCTCGACTCTCCCTACCTCACAACCTCATCCCCAAAGGGGAATAAAAATTAATACCTCTCTCCGAGACTCATTATGAGGATTAAATGACCTCCTACTCTGCTCGCCAAGCGATCTGAATGTGGACTAGGACAGAGGCTACACCTGACACCCTGGCTTCTCCACCATCGTATGAAACCCAGATAAGGCAGTTTAGTGTGGGTGGAAGGGAAAGGGCACCTTTGCTCCATTATGAACATTAGTGTATTAAGGAAAAAATCAATGTGCAATTTAGGAGTTTAGCTTATTTAAATACATATACCTTTTCCCACAAAGGTACACATACACACACACACACTCGTAATGCTAAGAGCACCTGATCCAAAGTAACAAGATTTGAGTTCAAGTCCTGACCCGCCACTTGATCTGGCACACGGTCTGTGAACAAGTTCCTTTACATTCCAGGAGCTCTGACCTCGTCTATAAAGGGAAGAGACATCCACCCCCGGGGCCAGATCAAGGTGGGGCCGTGTAAAACCCTTGGCGAGGCCTGTGCTAAGAGCACCTGATCCAAAGTAACAAGATTTGAGTTCAAGTCCTGACCCGCCACTTGATCTGGCACACGGTCTGTGAACAAGTTCCTTTACATTCCAGGAGCTCTGACCTCGTCTATAAAGGGAAGAGACATCCACCCCCGGGGCCAGAGTCAAGGTGGGGCCGTGTAAAACCCTTGGCGAGGCCTGCAGCTCTGCAAACAGAAGTGAAAACGGTTCGGCAAGAAATTTGAGAAGCTCATTCTCCTAACTAGCCCTTTTGCTCTAAACTTCAAAACAGCTTTTTAAAAAGGTAACATCTCAGTATATAAAACCATAAGAATTCCATGAGGGTCAAACCCCCAGATCTCTCAAATAAATCTGAAAAGATACCCAACACTCAACTGTCACTCCTGCTCCTTCAACGCTTCCTTTGACAAGTGTGTACCGATTACTATCTTCCAGGCCTAAAGAAGCACCACGGATCACTGAAATCTGCAGAGAAGAGAGGCCCTTCCACCTGGTTTGGGGAAGCACACTAGGGTTTTTGATGCCCCTATTAAACTATTAACCTCCTAAATATGAGTTAACCAACATTCACTATTCGAATTGAATGATTTCCTGATCAATCTGTCTGATCTCACTAAGGATCTCAAGCCTCTACCCTACCACACATATTAGAGTCACTTTTCACAAACCTGTAACTCTGACATTGTCCACAAACAAAAGCGTTAAACCAAAAAAGCAAATCACAGATACTTTCATTACCTTCAGGAAACAAATCAAAACAAAAACACCAAGACCTTTCTGACACCCAGAAATGCACCTGGGATCAGTCTGAGGACTGGCCATATGCCAAGCACCATATATTTATTAATTCCTTAAATTTCATGGCTCTCGGTTATATGATTAAGGCACTTTCTGGATGAGGAAACTGGGGAATGTACAGTAGGTTAATTAACTTACTAAGAGCCTTCTAGCACAGGGCAACCCTATGGCCCTTGGCCTGTCATGTCCTCAGCCTGCCTTTTGTCTGTAGAAAAACCTTAGCCAAAAAGTAAGTTTAATCAGACAAGTGAGAAAATGCAGAAACAAAGGATAACACTCAAGAAGACTAAACAGTAATAGTTTGGTCAGTAAGCACAGTCAAGGACCTTCAGTTCCTCTTCAGGGGCTTCAGAGAATATTCTGAGTCAGAGCATACGAGCTGTCTTGCAGGTGCTGAAACCTCCACCAGGAGAAAGACGCTAACTACATGATGACTGGACTGTGGCCAGGACGCGCGGTTTAGCCACTAAGTTGTGTCCGACTCTCGCCACCCCAGGGACTGTAGCCCACCAAGCTCCTCTGTCTATGGGACTCTCCAGGCGAGAATACTAGAGTAATTGGCCATTTCCTTCTCCAGAGTATCTTCCCCACCCAGGGATCAAACCCAGGTCTCCTGCATTGCAGGCAGGTTCTTTACCGACTGAGCTATGAGGGAAGCCCCAGTCATAACATAAACCACTACAATTCCGAGAACTGGCCTTCAAGGAATGCAAACAGACCAGCTCTGGAACTGAAGAGCAGCTGTACTGAAGACAGTCAAGATGACCCTGGCCAGACCCCCGATAACCAGTTTCAAGAGGACTGGCAGAGCTGACTGCGGTGGTTCTGTGTGCAGCCCCCTCCTTCCATCTATAAAAGCTCTGGCCCACTGGTTGTCAGGGGTGGGGGAGGACTCGGCCTTGGACGGGAAACCCACCCCCACCAGGATCCAGAGTAAAGCAAACTTTTCATGCCTCTTTACTGGCTTTTGAGAGACCCGACCCCACTTTCAGCAACATAACCTTACCATTACCCAGTCTGACTGATGAGGGTTCAAAAGTAAAGACTCTGAATTATTCCAGTGCTTTTTGTTATATAGCAACCAGACAGGAAACCGCCGGCTCCGTGGCAGTGCTACACTCGAGAGTTAGCTCCCATCTGCAAAATAACCTAATCATTTACAGGCAGCATCCCTCGGACTCATTCCTGTGGGGCGGCCTCACACATAATTCATATAATCCACTCTAAGGAAGGTCCACAGGTCTCTCTCTCCCTTTCAGTGAGTGGCGAAACAACACTTCAGGTGGTGAGACAGTAAGACTCAAGATAAGGTTAAAAGGCTTTAAGCTGGGACTAGCTAACCCCAACTGTAACCCTAGCAGAGGGAGAGAAGAACTTAAGAGACTTGGCCAACCAGCACTGGGTCAGGAATTGCCATCTCCTCTGGTTAAACCGAAACTCCAATACTTGGGCCACCTCATGCGAAGAGCTGACTCATTGGAAAAGACTCTGATGCTGGGAGGGATCGGGGGCAGGAGGAGAAGGGGACGTCAGAGGATGAGATGGCTGGATGGCATCACCAACTCAATGGACATGAGTTTGGGTGAACTCCAAGAGTTGGTGATGGACAGGGAGGCCAGGTGTGCTGCAGTTCACTGGGGTGCAAAGAGTCAGACAAGACTGAACAACTGAACTGAACTGAACTGGTTAAACCGAAGCTTTCAAAGTCTCTTCGGCTTCACTCCTCTGCTTCAGAGATGAGGAGAGGAAGCCGGACAAGGACCCAGAGCCGATGCAGGGTTCTGCTGGCAGGAAGAAGCGAGGAGGCCTGTTTCAGAATAGAAAGTGGATGCCCTCTCCCACCTTTTCAGGATGTATTTATATAAAAACATGTCTCAGGGACTTCCTGACAATCCAGTGGTTAAGACCTCACCTTCCAATGCAGGGGGTGCGAGTTCAATCCCTGGCTGGGGGGGCACACATCCCACCTGCCTCAGAGCCAAGAGCCCAAGGTATAGAACAGGCATACAATGGAAGCAATATTGTAGCAAATTCAACTGTTTTTTTTTTTTTAATGGTTCACAGAAAAAAGAATCTTTAAAAATATATACATCAAAAAAAAAACCCCTCAAACAATATAATCAAATTTGTTGAGAAACTGGTTCAAAATTCTAAGTAGCTCTTCCCAGAACTATCCAAGAACTCTTCAATCCAAGAGTCCAAGAAGCCACTGTATGTGAAATAACACGAAACAGAAGTGCAAAGAGCATGATCTGGTGAAAAGCATCAGGCCATGGCTCCACCATCAGCAGTCCTGCTGACCGTCAGCCAAGCAGGTCACAATGAGGCCCGGATGCATGAGATGAATCCAGTTCAGCGAGGGTCACAGGATCCACATTTGGGTTTGTCTGTGACGTATCTTCCAAGAGTTCAATGAAGAACACATGCAAACACAGCTTAACGAGATCATCTGTGAGTCCACTCTCCCCGCAGTGGAAGGGACCTAAGACTCTAACACTTAATCCCGCCAACTGAGATGGGCCTGAAAAGAAAAGTGGAAACCTAGTCGGGTCTTTTATCTTAGTGGAGAAGCTTCTAGAATAATGGGCAGATGATGACCAAGCAAGAGGATGAGCTGGATCCATTAGGTGTTGCCATTCTTTTATCTGATCTTAGAACACAGAGCTATAACCAATTCCAGGGCAACAGGCATCCACGCGGAGGCCAGATGTGGAGAGCTCTGAATCCACTGAAATCAGCTGTCCTGAACCAAGCCCTGTCTCCCCGCACTGTGGGTAACTGAACACGCACGAGGCCCAGGCTGGACATGAACTTCTCAGACTCCACGCAAGAAAACACATCCAGTGTCCAGACGGCTTTCTCAGGACATGCTCCCTCAGCAACCTGGACCGAGCCAATGGCATGAACACCAGGCACAAGGCTATTTGTTAAATCTCACCCGGGTCATCTGTTTCTTCGTTCTACTATTCTGAAAACATGCCAGAAAAATCTTATCCCCTGCCAGATCCCCTCTTCTAATAAGAAAAATCTTGTACACGCATGACAGGCGCTTCATAGCTTGGAACTAACCGCACTGTATGGGGTGCTCGGGGCCAAGCGGGTTACTGTAGGTGGGAAATCATTAACCGTGTACAGTGAGAGCCAGCGCCCAGTAATCCAAAGGCCAGGCTCGGCCAGGAAAAACCAAAGCATCGCTGCCCTCAACAGCCATGAGAGAGGCTGGGTTTTTACGATCCAGGCATCTCAATGGGCTGTTCAACCACAGAACATTAAGCAGGGAAGGTTTTTAGTTCACTGAATCCCAACATTGCACAGTGATAACAGCAAACATGGCTGGAAAGGGAAAAACCTGCAAACCCGGAAAGGCCAGGCCAGGCCAGGCCTCTGGCACCAATTCATCAAGTAATCAGATGACAGAACAAAGGCGACCCAGTGCGAGAGGGAAAGGCAACAGGCGTCGGTTGCATTCTGTTTGTATGATGGAAGCTACAGTTTTAAACTCAAAATGGAATCTATCCCGTTTTCCAGAGCCTCAGCCATATTATGTATTCAGAGGCAATTGGACATATAAATTCCCATTCACCCCACAGAAACCATTTCAGAGTACGGGTTCTTCCCCCCCTCCACCCCCATCCCCCGGTTAAATTTCCTGGGATAAGAAGAATTTTACAACCAACTACAACCAAGGAAGCTTAATAAATGAATTACGATGACAAAGGTACAAAGAGTCTGGCACTTTTGTGTAGCCATAGTGCTACGTGTTAGCTGCTCAGTCATGTCCGATTCTTTGTGACCCCATGGACTGTAGCCTGCCAGGCTCCTCTCTGTCCATGAGTTTCTCCAGGCCAGGATACTGGAGTGGGCAGCCATTCCCTTCTCCAGGGGATCTTCTCAACCCAGGGATCGAACCCAGGTCTCCCACACTACTATCTGAGCCACCAGAAAAGCCCGTTTCATGCAGCCATGGAACTATCCAATATCAAAACAGCACCACCCGATGAACTTTCTAGGATGCTAGGAATGTCCTACGTGGTAGCTGTCACATGAAGGTACTGAGCATCTGAAATATGCCAAACGCCAACTGAAGACACAAGTTTTAACTTTCATTTAGTTTAAATTATCTTAACCTACCTAGCCTCACGTGCCTCATGCTTCCTGACTGGCAGGTGCAGCTCATTCCCAGGAAGCAGCAGAGGATGCCAGGATACACAGTGTTATCAGAGAGAAAGCACAACGGCATCAGGAGATGAGCAAAGAAAAAGGTCATAAGTGGGAGCAGCAAAAATAGTCACCAGGCCTAACTAACCCACCCCAGGAAGGGAGACAGACAGAAACTCACAGTCAACAGCAAGGGAGGATGGACAGGCTGGCTGGGCGGGAACCCCCCTAAGGGGCTGGAGTGGGGTGAGCAAATGCCCCCAGGGGGATGAGATTCCTAAGAGGGGCTAATCAGCTTGGGTAACTGCTATATGGAAGCTTTAAAAGGAAGGAATGACTCTAGGGAAAAATTCGCAATTGAGGGACAGCCTCTCCAAGCAACAGACCTTCCCAGACTAAACGGAGGCAATTAGTGAAGATAAAGGGGAAGAGCGTGCAAAGCAAAAGGAACAGCAGATGCCAAGTTCTCAAGACCGGAACACACCTACCCTGCCTGCTGGCAGAGGGACAAGCCCTGGGCAAGGGGGTGCCCCCACGCAGCTGCTTAAATGGGACCAGCCCAAAGTAAGACACGCTCCAACTGTGAAACACCTGCCACATCCCAAACCCCCGGTAGAAAAGAAAAGTATATAGAAGATCTCAATTTTTTTGTGAGTACTGACTCCAGGCTGAAATATTTCTGATAGAATGGATTAATGAAAACATTAAAATTTGAATCATCTGTTGTTTACAAGACTTTGCAGGGGGACCACTAGAAAAGGCAGGGTACATATGTGGCTTGCGTTCGTGGCTCACGTTGTCTTTTCTTGGCAGTACCAGGGCAGGGCAGAGAGCGGAGAGGTGGGGCTGGGGGCTCGGAGCCGATCACAGGAGGCTGAGAGCCAGGCCTGAGCTTTTGGATCCAACTCTGATGAGGAAGGGATGAGAATCTCATTTCTCCTTTGCAGAGATCGCTGCAGACAGGAGGTGGGGGAGGGAGGCGGGGAGGCCGGGCTGGAGACAGGCTCAGCGCTCACCCCTCCTGCCGGAGGCCAGAGACCTTAGGAGGCCAGGATTAGAGTCACAGTGCTTGGCTCGAATCTTAATTCCAGTACTAAGGAAATGTGTAACTAAGGACAAGCTACCTAATCTCTGTGTCTGAGCTTTGTCATCTGCAAAATGGGATACTAACAGCCTTCTGCTAGTTTAAGACACGCTTTGCCCAGTGTTTAGAACAGTGCATGGCACGTCGTAAGCCCTCGACGGTGTTCTGTGATTACTATCACTGGATGAGGAATAGGAAAGAAGATGGTAAACTGGGTTTTTAACTAAAAAACTGGGTAAGCGATGGGAGGCAAGACTTTGGGTGCTGAGGGGGCAGACTCGGAAGGGAAGTACTGATTGGCCAATAAGTTCGTTTGGGTTTTTCCATAAGATATGATGGAAAAATCCAGAAGAATTTTTTTGGCAACCCAGTAGTCTTGCTTTGGCCAGGCTGCATTTGAGATTCCCATGGACCATCAAGTGGACCTGTCAGATGGGAAACTGGCTCTCTGAGTGTGAGTTCAGAGGCAAAGGGTGCAGGTTTGTAATACAGTTTGCTGCTACTAAGTCACTTCAGTCATGCCCGACTCTGTGCAACCCCACAGACGGCAGCCCACCAGGCTCCCCCGTCCCTGGGATTCTCCAGGCAAGAACACTGGAGTGGGTTGCCATTTCCTTCTCCAATGCATGAAAGTGAAAAGTGAAAGCGAAGTCGCTCAGTTGTGTCCGACCCTCAGCGACCCCACAGACTGTGGCCCACCAGGCTCCTCCGTCCATGGGATTTTCCAGGCAACAGTACTGGAGTGGGGTGCCATTGCCTTCAGTTTAAGCCACATCAACTCACTTGTTGATGTGTGCTTAAAGCTTTGAAACGCCATGGGACAGAGTACAGAAGAAAAAAAGCGGGTAGGGGGCGACCCTGGGCGCCTGGAAGCCTGGAAGGAGAGGAGGAGCCAGAAGGCAGCTGTGAAGGAATGATTCATAACACAAGGGAAGGAAAGAGCAGCGGAGGAGCTGGGAGGCCTTCCAGGAGCAGAGAGAGCTGTTTCAAATGCAGCCGAAGGAGGAGAAAGACAGGAGAGATCACACACGGCACCTGGACGGTGCAGGCAGGCAGCAAAGGCTGGTGTCCCACCCAGTTCACAGCCACCGGTCACCCTCGTCAGTGGAGGAACAGACATACTGACAAGCTTGGAAAAAAGGTAAGAAAGTAGACAGCAGCGAACAGAATCTACTCTCAAAGGGATTACCTGCTATCAAGTGAAGCATAAGACAACAATGGCTGCAGAGGAACATGGAATTTTTAAGGAAATTTTTCAAAGAGAAACATTACAAGACCTATTTATATGCCATTTGGAAGAATCGAGAAGAAAGGAAGAATGAATCATCCAGGGGTAAAAAGAGCGAGCTTCAGGAGAGGCATCCTTGAGAAGGTGACAGAAGGTTCCTTGTGGGGGGAGGGCTGGCCTCAGACAAGAGCCAGCCGGCGTTAGCCCCTGTGGGGAGCAAGGCAGCAGGAAGAAGACGCAGCTGGGGGCAAGAAGTCTGACGGCCTGGCTCCCTTCTCTCAATGAACAAGAAGCGAAGTCCTAAGCTAAGGAGAGGAAGGGGGTGTGGGAGAACTGATGACTGATCAAAAGTTATGAACGTTTTCTTGCAACTGGTGAAATGACCGAAAAAGCGTAGTAAGATGCCTGAGAGATGCCCATCGGAGGTGCGAGGTCACAAATATGATGGGTCCAGTTAACACTGTCTTGGGAAAATGAGTTTAACCCAGAATGGGGAGTCTTAACCAGGGCTGGTTGGGGTCTCCTTAGGAAGCCCAGCAGAATAAGAGGATCCAAGCGGTCTGGGTGTTCTCAGGAGGTGTCCACGAAGTCTAGGCTGCGATCTCAGGGCAAGAAGGGTGTGGTGACCACTAATGAAAAGGAGATGGGGGTCCAGAGAGCCACCAAACTCTGGATTCTGAAGGGATAGTCTCACGTGGGAAGGACGGGCATGGAGATCTGAGAGCAGGATGTCTTAAATCAGGATTCCAGAGGTTAATCGAGACAAGATCTAAAGACGGTCAATAAAAAGAGACGCAGAAAGGTCACCGGGGCTGAGGAGGTCAAGAATTGAGAGGCCAGGTTGCTGGGTGGATGGACGGACAATGGTGGATGGAGACTGAGCTTGGGGAGGAAGGCATCAGAGGAGGAGGTGATCAGAAGACCAGGACAGAATGAGGGAGGAAGCGGAGCTACGGCTGATGGTACAAATTTCAACAGGAGCTGAAGTTCAAAAGAGGGGAAGGGAGGTCAGCTGGAAATGGCAATAAGCAAAAACCACTCCTTGAGAAGATGCAGGAACAGGCAGCCAGGTTTTCACAAGAGCGAAGAGGTGATGGAACATTTTCAGAATGAGGGAACACGGGAAAGAACGGTGTAGCGAATGCATATATTGTAATGGGTGGCCCCACTTTGTAACGGGTGGTTCACCTGGTGGTGAAAAATACGGCAGCCAGGTGTCGCCTCCTAACTCAGCAGTACCCTAGCACGCCCCATTTGCAAAGCTGCCACACATTTCAAGCCTCTCACGAAGGGCAGGCTACAGGTATAAAGGCGATGGCAGCCCCAGGGTTCGCTAAAGCTCTTCTCAGTGATTGACTACAGCCAAGCCGGCCACCAGCTTGTTGGAACAGAACCATCACCTCCACTCCAGCCCGGCAGCAGGCTGGCAGCTGGACACCAAAGTCAGCCACCACTAGAGGGCGACACAGCCCCAAGACTTGAGCAACTCCCAGGCACTAACTTGGATAAAGCTCTAAGCAGCGGCAGATGCTGCTTAACATTTCTCTCCAGTTCATAATTCGGTTACTTCAATCTTGAAGACGGAATACTAGAAAAATACAGAGAGGCCATGGGTACAGATATGCACAGAAAAAGGTCTCAAGGGTTTTAATGACACTATTTGCAAAACAGAAAGAGAGACAGACATAAAGAACAAAGGTATGGATGGTTGCTGCTATCGGTCCTTCGCCAACTCCTTGCAGCCCCACAGACCACAGCACGCCAGGCCTCCCTGTCCCTCACTATCATCTCCCGGAGTTTGCCCAAGTTCATGTCCACTGAATACCAAGAGGGAAAGGGAAGGGTGGGAGGAACTGAGAGACTGGGACGGGCACATATATATTATTGATATTATGCATAAAATAAATAGTAACAATAAACTGCACAACACAGGGAACTCTGCATGCACTGTGGGGCCCGGACAGGAAGGAAGTCCGACGGGGAGGCACAGATGGATAAGAATGGCTGATTCGTTTGCTGGCAAGTAGAAACTTAGAACACTGTAAGGCAACTATGCTAGGCTGAGTCACTTCAGTCATCTCTGACTGTGTCACTCCACGGACTGCAGCCCGCCAGGCTCCTCTGTCCATGGGATCTCCCGGCAAGAATACTGCCATGGGTTGCTATGTCCTCCTCCAGGGGATCTTCCCAACCCAGGGATCAAACCCAGGTCTCCCGCATTGCAGGTGGATTCTTTACCGTCTGAACCACCAGGAAAGCATACTCCAGTAAAAATTCATCTTTAAAAAGGTCTCAAAGACTTTTCACTAACCTGGTCAACAGTAGTTCACCTCTAGCAAAGTAAGGAAGTGCACCCAGAAAGGGCTTATTTTCACTTTTCCGTCCATACACCGTGTTTCTCAAGAGTGCATTCACACACACTTTGTGTAACTTAAAAATGCATTAAAACTGTGACAATAAAATACATAGATACAAAATCTATCACATTAAACAAAACCCTAGGAAGCAGTAAAGTAACTAGAGAGACTCTGAAACAGCAGTGTTCAACAAGGATCTAAAATTTATCGCATCTAAAGCTATTCTTTTCCAAAGGAAAACAAGGCCCCCGGAGATTAAGTAACTTGGACAAATAACAGGGGCAGAAGTGAAATAACAGCCAGCTCTCATCCCAGACCCCAAGACCCGGGCATTCTCTCTGCGCGCCGTCCTCTACCAAACCTTTAGCGTTTAGTGTTCAGTCACCAGCTCTCCGCTTCGCCAGGCCTTCATGATCTGTGGTTGGCTGAACCCAGAGATATGGAGGAACCATGGACACAGAAGGATCACTATAAATTACCCATGGATTTCTGACTGGTCAGAGGGTTACCAGCCCTAAGCCCTGTGTAATTCAAGGGTCAACTGTACAGAGTTTAATATTACCCATGGTTTCAGGTGTATATAGGGTTCTTGGAAGGTATCCCACATGCACAAGGAAGGTCTATTTCATCAAGAATTTCTCTACAGAGGGAGGGGAAACACAACTGGCCGGCAAACAGCAGAGTCAGGATTTAAACCGAGGTCTGTAACGTATACCTTCTCTAACCGCAGTCCTGGGCAAGTGGGTCAGACAGCGTTCTCTTTACGTCTCCTGATATGAATCCCACTCCATCCTCAGCCCTCTCTGCCCTTGCTGTCTGGCTTTCACAAGATTCTGACGCTTCTATTTGGGTTGCCCAATTTAGCCAACGTCAGTGCAGGCAGAAAGACGGCTCATGGGCCTGGGTCCTAAAGAGAGCAGGTGAGGGGAGGATCCAGGGACAGGCAGGTCAGACCCCGGCAAGAAGAGCGTTTCTTCCTCAAAGGATTGGCAGGTAGAGGGAAGGTCTTCAAGGTGGGTTGGGGAAGACTGTCAGATGTCTGATGACAGAGTGGCCAACACTGTGCAGTAATTACTGCTGTAATTACTTAATCACTGAGTGTGATTAAGGGAGGACTGGGGCACAGAGAACAGATCTTGGTTCTCAACATACCTGCTTCGAAGATTCACCTGTGTAGTTTTTAAAAACATACACCAGTGCCCAGGCCTGCCTGCCCCTGGACCAGTGAAATCGGGGTCTCTGGGCATGAACAGGGCCTCAATAAAAGCTTCAAACTTCCCCCCAGCCAATTCTAAGGTGTGGTCAGGACTGAGAAGCACTGAGCCAAACCAAGAGCTAAAAGAACTGAACTTGGGCAGGATCAAGGGAATGGAGGCAGAACTGCAAACTCTCAGAAGTCCAGCCAAAGTCAGGAGCATGCACGTGTCATACAGGTACACAGCTCGGTGACCTTCACCAGCTATTCTATGCAGCAAGGAAGAGAAAGAACGCCACAGCAAGGTCTTCCAGGGCAGGTCAGTGGGTCAGGGGTAAAAGGGTACGGAGCGGGCGCAAAGGCACTGTGGTCGCAGCTAATAAAGGAGATCATGCTGGGCACAGAGGTGAGACCAGAACGCAGCTGGCAGGCAGGGAGAATCCAGGGAGGCGACGGGCCCAGGCTGGGGGCAGGCAGGGCTGTCGGAATAGCCTGGGTTCCCTGTCAGCACATGGATCTATCTGAGTTCCCCTTCATCCCCACTGCTCTGGCCCTCCCAGGTGTTTCTGAGACCACTGGGACCCCTGGGACAGGAGGAGGACGTGTGGACAGGAGAAAAATGAAGCGAGAAGTAATGTAAAGAGAGAGAAGACTGCAGAATTTAAGAGCTTAGAGGTCAAGCATCTTCAATGGAAGCCATGGCTGAATTAAAGAGAAATACCATTGAATTTACTGCCGTAAGAAATGTGAGCCCATCCACAGGGATATCTAAGATGATACAGGGCGTGGGCATGGATAGAAAGCAAGAAATGTGGAGGTACGACTTCAGCAGAGTGGAAGCAGGTGGGGGGACGAGGTCAGGACCTTTGTAAGATATCCTGCTTCTACTGGGGGCCAAAGGTCATCTGGAGTCTGCACCCCAGAGCTGGAAGAGGAGCCTACCAGGAAGGAGTGAGGGAGGGAGGTGCTGGGCCACCGTCCCTGAAGGGAAAGAGCAGCAGCTCCCTCAGGGCTGCCGCTGTTCAGTTGCTCAGTCAGTCGTGTCCGACTTTCTGCGACCTCATGGACGGCAGCATGCCAGGCTTCCCTGTCCTTCACCCTCTCCCGGAGCTTGCTCAAACTCAGGTCCATCGAGTCGGTGATGCCATCCAACCATCTCATCCTCGGTCGTCCCCTTCTCTTCCTGCCCTCAATCTTTCCCAGCTTCAGAGTCTTTTCCAATGAGTCAGCCAAAGTATTAGAGCTTCAGCATCAGTTCTTCCAATGAATATTCAGTTGGAAAATGAGCAAATCAGACAGGGTTCTCTTCAGCCTTAATGGTCTACGGCTCAGTCACTCTCTTGGGAAACTTTGAAAGATCTGGTGCAAAAGATGACTCAGCCAGAAAACAGCAATGAAACCAGACAGAAGAAATATCAGTTCCTAGAGTCATGAACAGGCTTGGAAAGTGGCTGTGTTCTTAGAACTAGTTACTTGGGAGTTGTTTGTTTTTTTTTTTTTAATCAGAGGGAGGGAAGATTTAAATTGGTCAAAACAAGAAAAAATGATTTTTAAACTATTAACAAACTTAGCACATTGATAAAGCAGAAGTTAGTTCTACAAGTAAAAGAGACAGAAAACTATGTAAAGCCCCAAGTTTCCTTCACCACTCGGTTCTGATCTATTCACAAATGTTTTCGACAGTGAAGACTCACGGGCCCCTGAAAAAGCAATTACCATGCAGGAAATGGACCTTCGCTGGTGGTCCACTGGTTAAGACTCCAAGCTCCTACCCTCCTACCGCAGGGAAAAGGTTCGATCCCTGGTTGGGAACTAAGATCCCACATTCTGCACAGCAAGGCCAATAAATAAACAAACTTGCAGAAAATGCTGAGCCACACGGCACACAGAAGAGGGTGTCTGTGTTGATAACGGTATGTTCCATGAAGCAATCCGTGGGCTCGTTTACCAGAGCAGATGCGTTCCATGCATCATGTCAAGTTTTAGATTTATTGGAACTTTCTGGTAATTCTTGTTTGAGCTTTGGGAAATATGCCATGAATGGGAAAGGAAGTGAAGTGAAGTCGTTATTAATGCTGGAAGGACACGAAGGACTGTGGGCGTTGCAGCCTCAAGCATGCTGTGTGTTCTTCCTGGGGGGTTGTCACTCATGGTAACTAAGTAGGCACCAGCTGGTCTTCTTTTTTTTTGTTTGTTTAAAGGGTGAGGAAACACCTGAATAAAAGAGGAGGCAGCCATTAACCAGAGGTTAGGACAGTGTCAATAAAGAAGGGAAACTTTCTGTGTATGTCACAGGCAAAGGCATCAGGGTAACCAAAACCACACTCACGACCATTTCAAACAATTCAAAGGAAACACATTCAGAAGCGTGATCTTTCATACCTATGGAACTCAGCCTCATTAGCTTATAATTTTACCATTCCCACTAGGATCTGGCTCCCCAGTAAAGAGTGACAAATGGCTGCCTGCTTCCCCATAAATAAAGACTAACACGCAGGAGCAACATGGCCGACAGCCAGATTCAAACATGTGCTTAAGTCACATTTGAACATGATAAAGAATGAACTGACTACAGATTATCTTGAACATAAGTTATTCTAGACAGTAATAGGGAGAGGCTGCTTTTCCTGCTCAAAGGCAAAGAGGGTCTCCATCTTCAGTAATATATGTCCAATTTAAATCGGCATGTGGAAGCATGGCCTTACATGGACCTGGAAAAATGCAAAGCAGAGAAGGAAGAGGCTGCGTCACAAACCCCTAGGTTAGGGGAATCTCAGTTCTAACTCTTACTTCAAACCTCAAATATTTACTAAGCACTTATTTCTCCTTAGGTATTCGGGGCTGAGCAATGCTTCTTTCCCACCCCCCAAATTCCTTTCTAGAGAGAGTGTGTGTGTGTGTGTGTCTCTTCTTTCTAGAGAGAGAGTGTGCACGCACACACGCACACGTGGGCTCAGTTATGTCCAACTCTTTGCAACTCCATGGACCACAGCCCGCCAGGCTCCTCTGTCCATGGGATTCTCCAGGCAAGAATACTGGAGTGGGTTGCCATGCCCTCCTCCAAAAGATCTTCCCAACCCAGGGATTGAGCCCAGGTCTCCTGCATTGGCAGGTGGATTCTTTACCACTGCACCATGCTGGTTAAGGAGAGTGTGCCAAACCACGCCCTCCACCCAAGGCAAGAAGCAGCATCAACCCTGACTCGAGTTTGGATAAGAAGCCAGCTGGGTCAAGCCAAGCCCCTTCCTCTGGTTTCACCCTTCCCACCACATAGAGACCTGTCCAGGGAGGACCCTCTAGCTGGTGAGGCGGCCCAAGCCTGTGCTGGTCCTCACAGTGCTGGTCATGGGCAAGGGTGGGGTGAAGGTGTTACGTCTGCCTGGATCCACGTGACCAAGTCCACAGGCCCAGCCACAGAAGCCACATCCTCCTTTGTCAAGCTCTGGAACAAGTAAAGGTGACGCTCTGGTCCTCTGTCCCCAGCCCCTGCCCCACAGAGTCTTCCTCAACTTCTCTGATGGGGTGTTTTTCCCGGACCCCTGAGTGCTAGCTTCTGCTGCTCAGGACAGACGGCTTGGCAGGGGGTGGGGGGGTGTCCGAATTTAGAGTGCAAAGACTAATCTGGAGAGGACAGTTTAAAACGCAAATTCCTGACCCTCCCTAGGCCCATACATGCTGATGCAGCAAGCCTAGGAGCTCTCAGAAAACTGCACCTCTGACAACCACAGCTTAACCAAAACCACCCTTGAGAAAACCTTGGGGAAAGTTCCTGGCTCTTTACCTCTGAGCTTAAGGAATCCAGTATGTTAACAACTCTGATTTTCCATTTCTGGAAGTGAAATGATTTTATGGCCGATTTAGTGACCCATAGACAATGCTCACTGGACAAAACTACAAGGGAGCAATGCAATCCTGAGCGTGCTGAAATAACCAGACACGCCAGCTCATCACTGTGCCCAGCTGGACACCGGCCTAAGTCACTCAGGGACCACAGAGGCGCGCCACGGACGGCGCCAGGCCCGCACACAGGGCAGGGACCGCCGAGAAGGGACACAGCAGTCTAGGGGAAAACTCGGCAGTCCTGGGTATGACTGAGTCATCGAAGAATCTTTCGGTCTAAATGCATTTCCCCTCGGATAACCTCCCACCTCCAACCCAAACCTGAAGTTCCAAAGACAGAGTGTTATCTCGGGCCTGCCAGACAGACACAGTGCATTGATTTTTCTAGTCTCTTAGCAGAAGCAAAAGAATTGTGTTCCAAGGTCTGATGGTCAAGGTTGCACAAAATGGGATGCTCAAACCGAACTTGCTAACCTGGTACGAACGATATTCCAGGCTGTGCGCTCCTTTACCCACGGCTCAAGTCCCCTGTGTCCCAACCACACTGTCGTACACCCTGTCCATCCAGGACGTGAGCTCTCTCCGCTAAGGAGCTATTCAACTGAACTGACGAAGAAAACAAGTCGTCCTTTTCTTTTTTCTGGCCACACCACACGGCATGTGGGATTCTGGTTCCCTGAGCAGAGATCAAAACCCTGCATTGGGAGGGTGGAGTCTTAACCACTGGACCACCTGGGAAGTCCCAGGTCATTCTTTCAAAGGTCCTAAAATCATATCATAATTCCTGGTTCTCCATTAAGACGGTGTTAGCACCCTCCCCAACCCAAGCACTGAAAATGACAGTCTGATTATTTTTCAAAAACTTCCGCAGCCAGAAAACCTTCACATTAGTCTTGGGGGGATCTTGGGGCCCTCTTGTGCTGCTTTAATAAGCTGCACTCATGAGAAGAACACAAGGTAAGCCTTCGTGTTTCTGCAACAAACCAGTCTTCACGAGAAATCCAAACCTCAGCAGATTCCATCTCTCCTAGTCACGGCTTCAAAAACCTCCATCCCCCAAGCCACCAACGAATTCCAGGGTGAGCTCAGACACATTCCAGAAGGTATTTCCAGTCTGTGATCTTAAAGCACCTACTGAGTGCCCAGAAAGGCAGGGTTGGGGAGGGGAGGGGAGAATCTAAGGTAGATACCAACAGGAATCAAGTGAAAAGACAAAAAAGCAAGCACTGGAACAATTTCCTAGCATCAGAAAGACGAAGGCTCCTGCCACAGCAGGCAGAATAACAGCCCCCAAAGACGGCCACGTCCTAATCCCAGGACTCACAACAACTTCAAATCAGAGAAAGAAGGGGAGTTAAGGCCGGCCACCAACCGGCCCTAAAATACAGAGTTACCCTGGATTAGTCAGATGAGCACAATGTAATCACAAGGGATCTTCGGAATAGAAAAGGGAGGGGCTTCCCTGGTGGTTGCGGTGCCGGGGACGCAGGTTCTGTCCCTGGGTCGGGGACTCAGATCCCTCGTGCCACAGAGCAACTAAGCCAGCGCCTCGACCACGGAGGCCACACGCCACAACTAGAGTCTGCAGCACAGTGCGATGGGCCACACCATGGACCCAAGACCCTGCACGCCTATGACTGAGGGCTGGTCACGGGCCCACACGGCTGGCTTTCAGCGCGGCAGAGGGAAGCCATGAGCCCATGGATGGAGGTCTCCCATGGAAGCTGGAAAGGGCAAGGGCCTCAGGCCTGGAGCCCTGGGTTTGATGCAGCCTGGATGATACCTTGATTTTAGCCCCATGAGAGCCACGTGGGACTGCTAACCTACAGAGCTAGAAGATCTGAAGTTCATGTTGTTTGAAACCACCAAATTTGTGTTGATTTTCTACACTAACCAGGAAAACCCATCTTCAATGCCACAGAAGGTCTCTGGCTCCATTTTCTGGTCTATGCTGCTGCTGCTGCTGCTAAGTTGCTTCAGTCGTGTCTGATTCTGTGTGACCCCACAGACGGCAGCCCACCAGGCTCCCCCGTCCCTGGGATTCTCCAGGCAAGAACACTGGAGTGGGTTGCCATTTCCTTCTCCAATGCATGAAAGTGAAAAGTGAAAGTGAAGTCGCTCAGCCGTGTCCGATTCTTTGCGACCCCATGGACTGCAGCCCACCAGGCTCCTCCGTCCACGGGATTTTCCAGGCAAGAGTACTGGAGTGGGGTGCCGTTGCCTTCTCCGGGTATATGGTGAGTGCTAGGCAAAAAGACATGTGGGTTTCCCAGGTGGTGCTCATGGTTAAGAAGCCACCTGCCAATTCAGGAGACCTAAGAGACTCAGGTTCGACCTCTGAGTCAGGATGATCCCCTGGAGGAGGCCATCGCAACCCCCTCCAGTATTTTTGCCTGGAGAATCCCATGGAAGGAGGAGCCTGGCGGGCCACAATCCACAGGGTCACAAAGAGTCAGGCATGACTAAAGTGACTTAGCACACATGCACAGGCAAAAGGACACACTGGATTTTAAAAAGCAAGAGAAAAAAGACAAAGGCTTTTAAAAAATCTTCCAAGCAATTCCAACGGAAAAAAAAAATGCCTTTACCTTGCAAACACTGCCCAACAGCAAAACTGTCACTGGGAGCCATACTTCAGCTTCCCGTATAAATAACAACAAATTTGCCCACGTGTAAGAAGCTTGTGAAAACACATTTTCTAATTTGCTTGATACATTTTAATTATGGAAGGGTCATTCAAATATTTGCTTAAGGAGATAGCAAGGCCCTTAAAGCTCAAAGATGGCACGTCTGCCTTGTCTTTGCCAGTGTGTTTACTACAGATGTTCGAGGAGGGGGGTGTGTGTGTGTGGGTGTGGGTGTGTGTCTGTGTGGACAGTCGCTCACTCATGTCTGACTCTTTGCAACCCCATGAACTGAGTGTAGCCCGCCAGGCTCCTCTGTCCATGGAATTTAAGTTGCCATCCCCCCCACCCGCCACCACATCTTCCTGACCCAGGGATCGAACCTGTATCTCTTGCGTCTCTTGCATTGGCAAGCGTGCGTGTTCTTTACCACTAGCGAAACCTGGGAAGCCCGTTAAAGGAGGTATCTCCCTGCAACAGAAATAAGGAGATGGGACCTACCTCGGGTCTGGAAGTATACATATAGACATCTTCTTGGAAAATGAAGGGTAAAGCTAGCGTGCTCAAGCCCCAAGTCGGGCTCAGCTCCGAGAACACCTCGACGTGGGCTCCTCGGCAGGTCAGTCTGACCCCTGACCTTCCTACCTCCATCTGTAATTTGTCCCTGCACCCATTCTTGCCATCTCCCCACCCCTCTCCCACTGTAATCCATTTGAGATCTTTTCTATTAAATCAGATGATGCCACTTCCCTGCGTACAACCCTTCAGTGCTATCTCACATCATCTTGAATAGAGTTCAAATTATTTGCAGCTCCACAAGGTACCACCCAGTGTGGCCGATACCTTGGTCTTGTCTCTTCCCAGTGCCCCATGTACTATTTCAGTTCCTCCAACCCACCAGAGCCTCCCAGCTTCAGAAAGCCCCTCTCCTGCCTCTGGGTCTCAGCTAGAGAGTCACTTCCTCACAGAGGTCCTTCCCAACACATCCCCCACCAAACACAAAGCAAAACCCAATGTGCATGACAGCCCTGTTTTATTTTGTAACCCCATCTGCCTTGTTCCCTTAAGATCTGCCCCCAACCAGAAGATACACTCCATGAAGACAGAAACCCTATCTGAACACCATGGCAGACTAGTCACTCAGTAAAGCAGGTTCACTCAACACATGAACTTCAGAAGGTTCTTATCTCTAAATACTATGTGGCTTTACAAAATAAATATTCAACTGTATACACTGAAAATCCTATTTAATTTTACCCATCACAAACTGAAGTCAGCTAAAGAATGAAGACAGGGACTTCCCTGATGGTCCAGTGTTAAGATTCCAGGCTTGCAATGAAAGGGACGCAGGTTCAATCCCTGGTTGGGGAACTAAGATCCTACATGCCTTGTGGAATGGCCAAAAGATACAAAAAAAATTTTTTTTAAAGAATGAAGACAAACAGGAACCACCACCAAAGTTTCTCAATTAAGTAAAGTGACAGGATGGGATTTTTTGTGGCAAAGCAAGTTAATTCTCATTGCAATTTAAACTTGTTTAAACTGGAAAGTTTCTCAAAGAAAAGCCATTGAACTTGCCAATTGGTTAAGCTGAAGAAACTAACATTCAGCAAAATATCACATTTTAAACTGAGAATGTGGGTCCAATACTGGGAGGGAAGCACTTCCTATGAAACCTACCCACTGGAAACCTGACAACTCTGCACAGTTGCAAAAGCATGAGTTGCCAGTGACAGAACAGATGTGCAGAGACAGGAGAGCAGAAGCAGGCTATCAGAGCTTCCTGTTAAATGATTTAAAGTGGCACGTGCCTCCTGCTGGGACGGCTCTAATCAAAGATGGACTATAACAAGTGTCGGCAGGGACATGGAGGACTCACACACCACTGGGCAGGGGGATGTGGAATGTTCTAGCTGCTTTGGGAAAAAACCTGTCAGTTTTTTCAAAGGATTAAACAAAGGTCCGTCTAGTCAAGGCTATAGTTTTTCCAGTAATCATGTATGGATGTGAGAGTTGGAAGTAAAGAAAGCTGAGCACAGGAGAATTGATGCTTTTGAACTGTGGTGCTGGAGAAGACTCTTGAGAGTCCCTTGGACTGCAAGCAGATCCAACCAGTCCATCCGAACGGAAATCAGTCCTGAATATTTATTGGAAGGACTGATACTGAAGCTGAAACTCCAATATTTTGGCCACCTGATGCGAAGAGTTGACTCATCTGAAAAGACCCTGACACTGGGAAAGATTGAAGAAGGGAGGAGAAGGGGATGACAGAGGATGAGATGGCTGGATGGCATCACCGACTCAATGCACGTGAGTCTGAGTGAACTCCGGGAGTTGGGATGGACAGGGAGGCCTGGCGTGCTGCAGTCCATGGGGTTGCAGAGTCGGACACGACTGAGCGACTGACCTGCAACAGAGTCAGCACGTGGCCCAGCGATTCCGCTCCCAGGTATAAGCTCAATAGAAATACAAACACGTTTGCAGCATAGCTCCTACGAGACCGTGCAAGAGTACACACGGGCTTTCACAGCAGCACTATCCACAGTTCAAACAAGTGGGAACACCCCACATGTCTAACCGACAAAGCAGTTTTACAGCAGGGTTGTAATCGTTATATTACAGACTCTACTCCACACCATGAAACATCATTCGACGGTGAAAGGAAATGCAGTACTGACACAGGCTGCAACACGCGTGAGCCTTGAGCACGTGCCGAGCACAGGAAGCCGCTCACGAAGGACCACAGAGCGTGTGGCCGAACTTCTGTGAGATGTCTGCAGCAGGCACGCTCATAGAGACAGAAAGCGAATTAGAAACCGTCTCTTTTCTGGGAAGGGGATGTGTGAGAGGTCTGGAGAGGGAGTTTCATTCCAGGTAATAAAAATACCTTACGGCTGTGATGAGAGCTGTATAATTCTGTGAACTGCACACAGAGTGTAAGCCAGTGAACTGCGCACTTTAAATGGTGAACTATATGCTTTGGGAATTTTGTCTCCATAAAGCTGTTTTTAAAAAAGGGCAAGTGCGTTACAACATTTAGTTCACTGAATATACTTCTAGTTAAAGGCTAACAGTAACAAAAGAAATGTTCTTGGTCAAAGCGACATTTGCCTACATGTTCCTGCACTCACATAGCCATAAGCATATAATGACAAGAAGTAAGTTCAAAACTGATTATAGTTTAGAAAAGGAAAATTAGCAAGGTTCAGCCTCTTATAAAACAACCTGAGTTAGGAAGGACCAAGAGATGCTAGAAACCCATCACTAATATTTCAACATCACCTTAAAAGCCTAAAACAACGGTTTAGCTATGAGTGGAGATCCGTCACAATTTAAACAAGACTCTGGTCAGTGCTGACATGAGCTCACTCGAGGACCCAGGCCCACAGCACAGTTGGGCTGCCCTCTGGACCATCCCCAGGCCTCTCAGCAGAGATCACTCCTGTGAGTCCTGCCTTGGCACAAAATCGACCTGGAGCCTCATCTGTTCTGTTTCTAATTAAAGGTGGGCTCAGTAGGGCAGGGAGATGTAATTCCACCATCTATCCTCAAGAGTGAAAAAGTTGATTTAAAACTCAACATTCAGAAAACTAAGATCATGTCATCTGGTCCCATCACTTCATGGCAAATAGATGGGGAAACAATGGAAACAGTGAAAGACTTGGGGGGCTCCAAAATCACTGTAGATGGTGACTGCAGCCATGAAATTAAAAGATGCTTGCTCCTTGGAAGAAAAGCTATGATCAACCTAGACAGCATATTAAAAAGCAAAGACATTACTTTGCTAACAAAGGTCCATCTAGTAAAAGCTATGGTTTTTCCAGTAGTCATGTATGGATGTGAGAGTTGGACTATAAAGAAAGCTGAGCACAGAAGAATTGATGCTTCTGAACTGTGGTGTTGGAGAAGACTCTTGAGAGTCCCGTGGACTGCAAGGAGATCCAACCAGTCAATTGTAAAGGAGATCAGTCCTGAATATTCATTGGAAGGATTGATGCTGAAGCTGAAGTTCCAATACTTTGGCCACCTGATATGAAGAATTGACTCATTGGAAAAGACCCTGATGCTGGGAAAGACTGAAGGCAGGAGGAGAAGGCAGAGAATGAGATGGTTGGATGTCATCACCGACTCAATGGACCTGAGTTTGAGCAAGCTTTGGGAGTTGGTGATGGACTGGGAAGCCTGGCGTGCTGCAGTCCATGGGGTCGCAAAGAGTCAGACACAACTAAGTGACTGAACTGAACTGATCCTAAAGAGGAAAGATCTAGACATTTGTGAGCAATGCTGACACCCCTAGACACCAAATCTCACACTCTATTCCTTGGGGCCAACTCTCCAGAGAGAGGCACTTGCATTCACTGTCCTTTCCATACGTACACAATCCAGATCAAGGCACTGGCCAGCTACCTGTGGGAAAGAAGGACCTGTACTCACCCCAGGCACCTCCAAGTCATCCAATCAAATATCAGCGCAGTATCTGCTCCCCTCCTCTCCTCCCCAGCCTCTGTATAAATGGCTCCAGTATCCACCTAGATGCCCAAGCCATCAATAGAAAGCCAGAGTCATCTCCACCCCAGCCACATCCATCCGAACACCACCTCCCTCAACAGCTCTGAACTGGTCCTCTTCTCCAGACTCCACAGCCCTAGATTAGGACCATGGTCTCATCTGGATCATCACAAAATCTTTCTAAAACTCTCCATCAGCCTGCATCTTGCCTCCACTCCAAACCATCCTGTGACACCATCAGTTGAGTCTTTTTCAACTGCTACTATCATCGCTGCCCAATCAAAATATCTCAGTGGCTTCGCACTGCCTGTGATCTGCCCCCTTTTCATGTCTGGTCTTGCTCTCTTCTATCCCCATGTGGCACACGGACACCCTAAACTGCTGCTTCTCAGCCATGCCATGCACCCCCTCCTGTATCTCCAGACACGCTATTACTACTGTCTGAGAAATTTTCCACTCTGGGTAATTTCTCCCCAATATTCAGATTTTAATTCAAGTACTTGCTCCCCTGTGAAACTCTTCCTGCCAAACTCCTTTTTCTCAGAGCAGCCTTCTTTAATACCTGCAGAGTCACACGAGCAAACCTGGTGGGCAGTGCTTAGCACACCCTCCTGGTCCCCCTCAGCTGGCCTGGAAGCTTGCCGACGGCAGGGGCTTATCTTTTTCTAATCACTGACTGTTTCTCAGACCTTTTCTTTTTTTCAGTTATATATATATATATATATTTCCAGATTACTTTCCTTTACAGGTTATTACAAAATACCAAACTCCCTTTGTTATAAATACTTGTTGCTTATCTATTTTATGTAGACTTCCCTGGTGGCTCAGAGGTTAAAGCGTCTGCCTCCAACGCAGGAGACCCGGGTTCGACCCCTGGGTCGGGAAGATCCCCTGGGAAGGAAATGGCAACCCACTCCAGTATTCTTGCTTGGAGAATCTCATGGACTGAGGAGCCTGGTGGGCTGCAGTCCATGGGGTCACAAAGAGTTGGACACGACTGAGTGACTTTACTTACTTACTTATATGTGTTAATCGCACGCTCCTAATTTATCCCTTTCTCCCTTTTCTCTTTGGTACTGGTAATTTTTCTATGTCAGACTTTTTTTGTTATTGAATGAATATTAATCCAAAGCTGACATTTCTTTTCCTCTCTTATTAAAAAAAAATTTTTAAGGCCTCTAATTTATCTGCATAACTATATCCTCCATTCAACTTTCCACTTTTTTTTTTTTTTTTTGGCCATATCTTGTGGCTTGCAGGGTCTTTGTTCCCAGACCAGGGATCGAACCCAGGCTGTGCTTCTTTGGAAGCACAGAGTCCTAACCCCTGGACCACCAGGGAATCCCCTCCACCCCCTTGGATAATCATAAAGACTGTGCCCCACGGGAAAGACAGCACTACTAGAACTTTCACATATATTACTACATGTACACACGCTGCCAACCCATTGAAATATGTATAATTATCCACTTTTCACAGCCGAGGAAATTGAAACTCTGCCAATTTGTGTCATATGATAAATCTGACAAGGCTAGTAAGTGACACAGCCAAGATTTAAACCCAGATCGTCTTACCTCCAAATTTAAGCTCCACTGCTCCACAATTTGGTGATTAAAATAATAACATTTATTAATAAGAAAACTAAGGCATACTTAGGAATTTTAATTTTAGAAAATTTACATCACCTGTTTCGCTACAGCCACAAACTCAAAAGGCACTGGGACTCAAAATCTCCTCTGGTAAGACCGTGTTATGACCCAATCTGACATAGAACATTGCCTGCTCCATAAACATCTGCTTTATGATGGACTCTGATGTCTTGCAAAACAACACTTGCTTCTTTGGAAGCACAGAGTCCTAACCCCTGGACCACCAGGGAATCCCCTCCACCCCCTTGGATAATCATAAAGACTGTGCCCCACGGGAAAGACAGCACTACTAGAACTTTCACATATATTACTACATGTACACACGCTGCCAACCCATTGAAATATGTATAATTATCCACTTTTCACAGCCGAGGAAATTGAAACTCTGCCAATTTGTGTCATATGATAAATCTGACAAGGCTAGTAAGTGACAAAGCCAAGATTTAAACCCAGATCGTCTTACCTCCAAATTTAAGCTCCACTGCTCCACAATTTGGTGATTAAAATAATAACATTTATTAATAAGAAAACTAAGGCATACTTAGGAATTTTAATTTTAGAAAATGTACATCACCTGTTTCACTACAGCCACAAACTCAAAAGGCACTGGGACTCAAAATCTCCTCTGGTAAGACCGTGTTATGACCCAGTCTGTCATAGAACATTGCCTGCTCCATAAACATCTGCTTTATGATGGACTCTGATGTCTTTCAAAACAACACACCGTGTCTCAGGCTGCTGTTTATCACCCACAGACAGCTACCCAGTATCTTTTTTATTGGCAGGGGGTGTGGGGGGTAGGTGGGAGTGGGCATCCCATGCAGCATGTGGGATCTTAGTTCCCTAACGAGAGCTCAAACTCACTGCCTTGGGAGTGTGGAGTCTTAACCACTGACCACCAGGGAAGTCCCCTCAGTGCCTCTTCTAATGCACCAAGCTTGAACCAATCTTGTGTCTGCTGATCCCACAGCTGGTCTGCTGATCCCAGATCACTGTATCCCAGCGACGCTCCTCTTATCGCACAAAGAGCTCCTTCCTCTTTGTCTGTGACCGGCTACTATGAAAACCATGTCTGGTATCAAAAATCTGCCTCCATTGGGCCCACCATTCCCTGATTCTGCCTTCATATCAATTTCTGATATCTGGGTGTTCAGTTCCTCTGGCTTTGATTACTCATGGTGGCTCAGACAGTAAAGCATCTGCCTACAATGCGGGAGACCCACGTTGGATCCCTGGGTCAGGAAGATCCTCTGGAGAAGGAAATGGCAACCCACTCTAGTACTTTTGCCTGGAGAATCCTATGGATGGAGAACCCTAGTGGGCTACAGTTCATGGGGTCACAAAGAGTCGGGCATGACTAAGCGACTTCACTTTCACTTTCATTCCTGTTATGGACTGAATTGTCTCTTCTGAAAATTCACAGGTTGAAACTCTAACTTCCAGAACCTCAGAAGGAGACTGTATTTAGACAAAGGGTGTTTAAAGAGGTAACTATGTTCACATGAAGTCATCAGAGCAGGCGCTCATCCAACATCATCAGTTGGATCAAGCAGGTGTCTGTATAGGAGGAAACTCGCATGAAGAAAAACCCTGTGAAAGAAGACAACCATCCACAAGCCAAGGCGAGGGCCCGAAGACAGGATCAAGGCTGCAGACAAACTTGACTTTGGACTTCCAGCCTCCAGAACTGTGAGAAAATAAGCATCTGTTACATAACCCACCCAAACTGTACTACCTTGTCATGGCAGCACAGACAGGGTTAACACGTTTCCTTACCATTCCCCGGCCACGTCGGCCAAGACGCAGAGAGGGAAGGGTTGGGGGACAAGTTCAGATCCTGTCTCAGCCCCTTTCCAGCCCTCTGACTTGGGGCAAGTGGTTGAAATTCCCAACAAAAAACAGGCAGGACACCACGTGCTGTGCATGACTGTTGAGAACTAAACGTGATGGAGAATGTTAATGCACTTTATTTCTATAATAACAACTATGGTTTTAAAAAACTAACATCTGCCCAGCACTACTCTCCACACTTTATATACATTAATTCATTGAGTCCTCCACAGATATAGAGAACTAGTGGTGACCAGTGGGGGGAGAGGGGCAGACGAGAGGTACGGGATTAAGTGGCAAAAACCATTAGGTATAAAATGAGCTCCAAGAATATATCGTACAACACTGGCAATGTAGCAAATACCATAACTAGAAATGGAATAGAACCTTTAGAAGCTGTGAATCACTACATTGTACACCTGTAACACGTTACTGTAGATCAACTATATTTCAATTTTGAAAAATTATTTAATCCTCGTAACACCCCTGACATGAGTTCTTCCTTAGCCTGCTTTATAGAAAATTTGCCCAACTCACATGTGAGAAGTAGAAGGGGCCCTTAGCCAGGCAGCCTGGCCCAGATCGTGACCACCGCCCCCGATTCCTCCACCCAAAGGCGAGGTCTGCATCTAACTCTTGAATCCCCAGCACCTGGTTCTCAGGAGACTAAACAACTGGGCACCTGTGACCTCTCCAAGAGCGGCAGCTTTCAGATTTTTGGTAACTGCCCCAAAGTGGTGGAGAAGGCAATGGCACCCCACTCCAGTATTCTTGCCTGGAAATCCCATGGACAGAGGAGCCTGGTAGGCTGCAGTCTATGGGGTCACTAGGAGTCGGACACGACTGAAGTGACTTAGCAGCAGCAGCCCCAAAGTGGCAGGTTCCAAATTGTCTTAAATACCTAAATGAGGCTTCGGCTAAGATATTAAAACCCTGAGATAGAGCTAAAGAGGCAAGACTTGAGAGCAAATATAAAGGAACTCCCATGACCCCAGAATAAACTCCATCCACAGTTCTGGACACAAGGTCCCCGTCGGGAAACTGACCTGGATGGCATCTCAGGATCCGAGGCCACCCCTGTAGCAGGGACACCCCCGCATCGGGAGGTCATCCCCATGAGTGACCCCGACACCTGGACCAGGCCTCCAGGAAAAGACAGGCCTTTCCTCTCACTGGACACACCCAAAGCCAGCCTGAGGTGGCTCTTACTACTGGGCAACGTGGCCTTCGCTGTGCTGCGAGCCGAGGCAGCCAGCATTGGCTCCTCTCGCACATCCCTTTCTCAGGCCAGTGCTTGAAATCTACTGGCTCTGGAAGGCTGACCCCTGGAAAATGCAAGTGCTTGACAAGCTAGTCGGTCAACATCACAGACTAAGACCCTCATCAGATCATTTCTCATGGGTCACCTTTTGTATTTTTTTCTTTCAAAAAGCACCACTTGAAAATACGACAACAAAAACCCTGGAGTTATTCAATTTGGTTCCCTAAAACTAAGATGTGGTGAGAGGGTTTGTGCTGTTATGTGCTGGAGTCAGCTTCACAGTATCACACTGACCTGTGACACAAGGCCAAGATCAATACCACCTATTCTCTTAATTATTTTCATAATACAAATAAGAAACAGGAGTGAAAAAACAAACACATGTCCCAGGGGGAAAAAAAAGCAACTTGGGCTAGAAAACATTACCAATGATCCCCAAGCAAAACAAACAGATTCCTTTGTTAACTTAAGATTTAGACTGAAATCTTGATATTCCGTAACATTCTTTGAAAGTGTTAGTTACTCACTAGTGTCCGACTCTTCCAACCCCATGGACTGTAGCCCACAAGGCTCCTCTATTCATGGAATTCTCCAAGCAAGAATACTGGAATGGGCTGCCATTTCTTTCTCTGGGGGATCTAAGTATTTATTAAGCTGCTACTATGCATTGCCAGGTCCAGAAGCCTCAAGAAAGAATGAGACACACTTCCCTACCCTCAAAAGTCTCGGTCTGTTGGGGAAGGTCACGTGCTAACTGAATAGTAACACAAGCATAACCTGTATCGTAATGTGGGGAAAGCATGTGATGGGGAGGAGGGATCCTCAACAGCAACTCCAAAATGAATGAATGCTATACAGTGTCACGATGGTTCGTGGTGGCATTCCTGGGCATCAGACGTCTCACTCTATGGTCTCTTTGCTATCAAATTTCCAGAAGCCAAGACACGTACATGGTGACCATTTCTTTCAGCTGCCAGTCACATAGCTGTCAGCCTGCCCCCTCCGCGCCCCTCTCCCCCCAGGTAGCTGATGTCTATCCACACCTCCTAAGCCAGGATTTTTCATCAGTTCCTAATGCCTGCTGGAGGCGTCGCCGGTGGCTCAAAGGTAAAGAACTGTCTGCCAATGTAGGAGGTGCAGGTTGGGTTCAATCTCTGGGTCAGGAAGATCCCCTGGAGAAGGAAATAGCAACCCACTCTAGTATTCTTGCCTGAGAAATCCCACAGACAGAGGAGCCTGGTGGGCTTACAGTCCATGGGGTTGCAAAAGACACGATTTAGCAACTAAACAATGCCTGCTGACCTTGACCTTCCCCTTCCTAGAAGGAGATGAGAGTCCACCAACTTACCTGTTACTATCCCACCTCTGGCTTTCTCTGCTTTTCCGAGAAGCTCAGCACACCTGTCTGCCATAGAGGACACAGCTCAGAATGCTCGCAGTCAGAGTGGTTGTTACAGCAACGATGGGCACGTCAGTTACCATGAATGCGTATGGTAACTTAGGTACACAGGGCGCCCTCGATTGGTACCGTTGTACAAGACCATAAAAATGACCACACAAACGAAACCTTGCAAAGTGATCTCATCAATGGAAAAAACCGCAATTGTTCCGTGACCTCTAAAAACTTGTTAAAATATTAAAGACTCTTGCCAGGTTGTAAGTGCATAGGGAAAAACAGTAAAACTCCTACCACTTGAAACACTGAGCACTGAAATGTTTTCTTTGTTAAAAACATATCATGAATAGCTTAAAAATGCCCGCTTCTTAGAGCATAATTGACAATGCAAGGAAGCACCTTGTCTAACCCTTGGCCAGCTCTTACACAGTCGGGCGTCTATATCCAAGGGTTCAACATCCTCGGATTCAGCCAACCACAGACTGAAAACATTGGGTTGAAAAAAATTCCAGAAGGTTCCAAAATGCAAAACTTGAATTTGCAGCGTGCCGGCAACAATTTACATAGCATTTACACTGTATGAGGTATTAAAAGTAATCTAGAGATGGTTTCAAGTGTACATAGGTAGATGTATGGAGGTTATATGCAAATATTATGCCATTCTATATAAGAGACTTGAGCATGCCTGGATTTTGGTATCCTCATGGGTCCTGGAACAAATCAATTCCCAGAAGATATAGGGGACAACTGTATTTCTTAATTGAATTCACATTAAATGTTTTGAAGCAAACAACTCAAAGGCACTTAGTACATTCACAAGGCTATGTATAAGCACAACCTCTATCTAGTTTTGAAACATTTTCATCACTCCAGGAAACCCTGTACCCAATAAGCAGTTACTCCACCCTGAATTTCCCTTCCAACCTTTAACTCCTTTGCTGCACCCTGGTCTTAAGTTAGCCTATTCCCTTGCAATTTTTGACGTTTTTGTAACATGTCACACTGGTTTATCACAGGAGGACGAGGCAGAAACCCTAACACACACTTTGTTGTCTGTGCATGAACTGAGTGTCGTGTGCAAAGACCAATCATCACCAAGAGACTACAGGAAGTGGTGTGACTGGTCACTGACCACAAGGCACATCTGTTAATTACATAGCGATTTGTGAACTGAAACATGAGCATTAACTGAGTGTTTTTTATGCAATTACTCACAGCTCAGTTAACACACTGGAATAACTGAAATTTGAATTGTGTTAAGGGACTGGTATTATTTAATGCACGGTAACAAACTGCTGCATCACCAGAACTGTGCAAAGTGAGGAATGTCTACATACGTGGGCATACAGTCATATAAGGGCCTTCCCAGGAGGCCCCGTGGTAAAGAACCTGCCTGCCACTACAGGAGAGGTGGGTTCGATCCCTGGGTCGAGAAGATCCCCTGGAGAAGGAAATGGCAACCCACTCCAGTATTCTTGCCTGGAAAATCCCACAGACAGAGGAGCCTGATGGGCTACAGTCCATGACCTTGCAAAAGAGATGGACACGACTTAGCAACTGAACAACATAGTAAGGTAGACTTATACACACACATTTATGCACAATTCATAGATCGGGTACAGTTAGTGTGAGAATGAGCAGCACGGCAGAGAATCAGTGCCATCGGAGAAATCAACACGCAAAACGCAGGGCCTGCTCTCCGTCCCACTCAGTGGGCTCTGGACCCGCAGTCACTGGGCGCCCAGAGGGCACAAGCCAGCTCAGCCCGACCCTCGCGAAGAGCATCTTGCACCTTGCTTGTCCCCTGTGATCTCAGACACCAGATCATGGGCTGGTTTGGGGCCCGGGAACAAAGGCCGAGCAGCTGGAAAGCAACGGCCATAGGTTCAATGTTTCCATATTAAATTTGTATATGACCTATTTTATTTGTCCATACATATTTTTAGAAGGAAAACAAAATGACCTCAGCATTGGGCCTACGAGAGGGCCCTGAGCAAGAACTCCCTAAAAATGCATACTATTCACTGTACAGAATTTTTGTCACAGATGCAGAGGCCAAAATTTTCAGGTTATAAAACGGCAAGTTAAGCTTCAGGTGATGAGCTACTACAATACATGTCTTTTTTTTTTTTTAAGACTTCCCAGGACCCACACTTCTGTAGACAGACACATGGGCTCAGTTCTCCAAGTGCTTGACCCTCCACTCGGTATGCCTCTCCCACGCAAGGGATATGTTATCCTGGTGCAGTGTTGGGAGGGGGAGAAGGAGGAGCCAGAGGAGAAAGGAAACTGTACACCCAACATTATTGCCAAATGAATTATTGGCAGCTTGGAAAAAAAATGTTTAGGAAAAGAAAAACAGAGAAAAGGATAAAATCAGGCTTGGGATGAAGTCACTACATAACCAACCAATCAAGGAATACGATACACAGACTCTTTGTGGTTGTTAAGCTCCCTGGCAGGCAGATAGACATGGGCAGCTCAGTAAGAGGGTGAACTACTTGCTTCTAAACTAATTTAATATCCCCATTCATTTCATCATGAATAATTCACCCACTTTCCAAGAAGCACCAAATTAAACAGAAAAAAGTCTTCTACGCTGGCTCCTCCCCTTCTCCTGGTTTACTCTTCACACTTGCTACAAAATAATTGACAAAGGCAGAACCAAGCATCTGAAGAAGTTTAAAAAGGCATCTGTCCTCCAACAAAAATTCATATAATAGAAACATAATTTTGAATGCAGTTCTCTCTTTCATGATGCCATTCTGTGGGCTACTGATGTGCAGATACACAAATATCTGATTTGCACATGGAGGCCCGCAGGTCCTCAGTGTGATGGAAACACGGTGGCCTGTTACTTAAGTGACACTTGAGTAAACCTAGAAGCACTGATTTGAAACCTCAGCCCTCATTACCCAAAACAAAGCATCAGCTCTTTCCGTGACCAGGCACTCCAGACACCAAATGCAAATTAAGCCAACAGGACAAAACCCGTATTCAGAAGGCGCAGATTGCAAAAGCCTTGTTCTGAGTTCAGCCATTCATGGGCCCTAAGCAGGACACGGCCCGGGAGAAACACAGCTGGGCCACACTCAACATCCCCAGAAGCCACGCTTCTTTTACAGCTGAAGTGTTTGGTTCCACTTATCTTTCTCTTTAATCGGTTTCCTTTCCTGCTTGGCTCTATAACCATGAAAACTCTCATTTCATCTAAAAGAATGAGACAGGCATTCCTGCTTGCATTTTTGAAGCTACAGAGAAACTTCTTAGACTTAAAATCAATTTTTTTTTTAAATACGCTAAAAGAAATGTCATACGCTAACATCCATTTCCATTAACTCCTGTTAACAGTGACATGGGTAAGAATGTCTTTTCTTAGGTTTTTTCCGAAAAGCCAAATTACCTTTGGATTGAGAGTTTGGGATTAATACATGCAAACTGTTATGTATACAATGAATAAACAAAGTCTTACTGTGTAGCATTGAAAACTATATTCAAAAACCTGTGATAAACCATAATGGAAAAGAATATTTAAAAGTGTTTATGTACATATAACTGAGTCATTTTGCTGTAACACAACATTACAATTCAACTATACTTCAATAATAAGTAAAATAAAGGGAGGTGATGGTTCTGGGAGGAAAGAAAGCCAAAAAATAAGGTTTTTTAGATACTTGCCACCATCCACAGGGTTTACTTCCACCAGAGAATATGGCTTACACAAGAGTCAAAATGTCCCCCAGTGGAGAAATAGGAATATTTTAGTCAAGTCTTAGCCTGGGCAGTGTCTCCGGTGTGGAAGGGGTGCCCAAAGAGTACATCACACCCACCCACAAAACCCGGTTTAGGGTAACGTGCTGGTGTGGAGGGGGTAAAGGACCTGTCCTTACAGGTCTGTACACTGAAGTCACCCGGGAATGGAAGGCCCTTCCCACCAACTACCCTCACAAGCAGGTGCAGGAAACGCCCACCACACTCGTCACTGCTCTGGCCTCCAGAAGAACTGGCTTTCCGAAGCCACCGTCTAACATCATAATCCTCAACTTTCCAAGAGAAATTTCCGAATCAACCAGGATGACTCTGCCAGGCAAGGATGTGCCCTTCACCACGCAGCCCCTCCTAGACGTCACCCCCAGCCAGACCGTGTTCCCAGCCAGACCTTCTCCCATCCGGACTCTCCAGACTGCGCCCCCACCCGACTCCACCCCCAGCCAGGCCCCGCTTCCCCAACCAGACCCTGCACCCCTAGTCCAGCATCAGGCTGGCAAAACACTCCAGCATATATTCCGGTGAACACACAGCTGCCAGGAGGACGTGGGGCTTGCCTTCCTTCAATTGAGCAGGCCTCACCCCAGCAATTTCTCTCCTTGTTCTGGCTGCCAGGAAACTGAGAACTACCTGAAATCCATTTCCTAGCCCTTCCTTCCCGGTTCTGTTAATCATTCTCATTGTATTGGGCCTGCACTTTTATTGTAAGCTGTCCCATTATTTTCTATAGCAGGTAGCGTACCAAACAACCAAAAGCAGGATATCACCTCTCTGACATGAGGCTTGGTGTCCTTGAAGGGCTTTTCTGCTCTGTGCATGGACACTAATGTAGCCGCTCAAACTACTCCTCAATCTCAACACTCTCAAAGACCACGGCACACCTCTTTGGGTCTACTTCAAACGCCCAGGCCAATGTTTAAGGATATAACATTTTCCATTCACATAGAGATAAGAAGTTGCAGAACAAAGAATAACATGAATCCTGGAGAATCACAAGAACATCATGACTCGACCTAGGTGGACAGATGCAAGAACAAAGGATTCTGACAGTAAGAAGTTGTCACAACCAAGGACACCGCCTTCCCTTTAAACATAAAAGAAGTCTGAATTCTATCTCAGATTAGGTGGGTTCTTTGGAACCCTAGTTCATCATCCTCTCAGTCTGCCGGCTTCCTGAATAAAGTCACTGTTCCTTGCCCCAGCAACTCGCCTCTTGATATGCTGGCCTGTCATGCAGGGAGCAGCACAAGCTTGAGCTCAACAGCATGAACACCTCCAAACGCCTGTCACCCTCGTCTGGCACGCTGCCCCAGGTCTGTATCTGAGACCACTCCTCTCTTCTGATTACTATCTGCAGACCTGACTCCAGTATGTGCTACTCAGAGGAGAAGGTCCTTGGCTCAACTAAGCCTACCTAACTTTAGATAGCATGCACACATGCCCTGACTCACTCCAACCAGATAAAGAACCGAGAATTCCTGCTATTGTGCTGAGGATGCGACTTGGGGCTCTGACTTTTGTCTCTGGCATCCTTTGAGAATAAAAGAGCAGGGCACTTGGCCTGGAGCTGTATCCGTTCAACCACGCAGGTCAGTTGTGTGTTCTCCCTTTACTCCTCGTGGGAACCGAAGGCTTCTCCCACTTGGAATGGCCCATGCGTTCATAGCCTGCTTGCAGACTCCAGATGAATTCTGGCCAAGGATTCAGCAGCTCTGTGTTCTAAACACTACTTAGCACAGAACAGGCACCGCTAATGCACCATCCCTGACAGTAAGTTACAATAGTCTCATTTCCCTCCCATCAGAATAAAAAGCCACAGAGCTGGAGGGTTATGTCCTATGTCTTGGGAACAAAACAAGCCATCATGCATTCACCTTATTTTTTCTTTCCTTTTTTTTTTTGGTAATTTAAGGAAGATTTCTAAATGGTTTGCCACTTGAGATGTCACGGTTTGATCTGCAATTTTATGAAGCACTGACCTTAGTGCTCTGAAGATTAGAACCTTAAATGGCTGATGTTAAATCAGTAGAGGAGAAAAACCCCAAGCCTCTAACCACCACCTGCTGTTCTTCCACACACCAATTTGCCGCACTGATATCAATTTTGCAAGGCTGAGAAGAGTTCATGTCTGAACATAAACACATTCCGTGATTGATGGACGTCAGGACAGACAATCATACAGTTCCACCGTGAGAGGAGTAACTCATGACAGCACGGAGAAGCAGAGAGCTGGCTTCTGAACGCACCGAGGCTCCTTGTTTTAAACAGAACTCACCACGACATGAAATGTAGCTTTACACAAAAGCCAGGGCGGGGAGTTTCAGGTAAAGACAACCACAGAATGACTTTTTTTTTATTATTTTAATTAATTTTTATTTTTTAGTTTGTTTTGCTTTACAATACTGTATTCATTTTGCTATACATTGACATGAATCAGCCACGAGTGTACATGAACTCCCAATCCCCACCCCCA
>SJXQ01012346.1:0-35316 GCA_006408695.1 Aepyceros melampus
AAACAGTTTTGACTTTTTAACAGAGTAGAGGAAAAAGGTGGCTTGAGAAATGAGCTACTACAAATAATAAATATAATAAAAATTCATAGTGTCTATTATTATTACTTGTATTGCTGGGTTATTAGATAATGCCTCGATTGCTTTGTATAAGTTATCCTATTTTTAACTCTCATAATAATGATACAAGTACTAACCTCATAAGCATTTTATTGGTGAATAAAATATCTCCACATATACTATAAAATGTTACACATTTTACTATGCATATAAACATAGACATATAAGCATATATTTTGTCAGTAAAACTATTCCATCAAATATTTAAGAAAAAATATACCAACCCTATTTAAACTCTTCCAGAAAATAGAGGAAGATGGAACATTTCTTTTATGAGAACATTAATGCCCTTATCATACAGACTAGATATAAAAGAAAACCATAGTCCAGTATCTTTCATTAACAAAGGCATAAATTTGCTTGAATAAATATGAGGAAATTAAAGTCAGTCATATAAAGAAAAGAATGATACATGATGAATAAGTGGAAGTTATGGTAGGAATGAATAGTATGGTTTGACTTTTAAAAACCAATCAATGTATTTCTTCACATTAACAAAATATGGAAGAAAAATCATACAATTATCTCAATAGTACAAAAAAATCATTTGGCAGAGTTCAATGCTTATTTCTTTTTTATTGAGTTACAATTGGCCTACAATGTTGTACTGGTTTCAAATGTTCAGTATAGTGATTTAACATTTTTGTGCATTATGAAATGATCACCAGGATAAGTTACCATGTCACCAGACAAATTTATTCTAACATACTTAATATATTCTAAAAACCAATCAATGTATTTCTTCACATTAACAAAATATGGAAGAAAAATCATACAATTATCTCAATAGTACAAAAAAATCATTTGGCAGAGTTCAATGCTTATTTCTTTTTTATTGAGTTACAATTGGCCTACAATGTTGTACTGGTTTCAAATGTTCAGTATAGTGATTTAACATTTTTGTGCATTATGAAATGATCACCAGGATAAGTTACCATGTCACCAGACAAATTTATTCTAACATACTTAATATATTCTCTGTACTGTACATTACATCTCTGTGACTGAACTGTTTTTTAACTGAAAGTTTGTACTTCTCGGAGAAGGCAATGGCACCCCACTCCAGTACTCTTGCCTGGAAAATGCCATGGATGGAGGAGCCTGGTAGTCTGCAGTCCATGGGGTTGCTAGGAGTCAGACCCGACTGAGTGACTTCACTTTCACTTTTCCCTTTCATGCATTCGAGAAGAAATGGCAACCCACTCCAGTGTTCTTGCCTGGAGAATCCCAGGGACGGGGAGCCTGATGGGCTGCCATCTATGGAGTTGCACAGAGTCGGACACGACTGAAGTGACTTAGCAGCAGCAGCAGCAGTTGTACTTCTAATCCCCTTCAACTATTTCTGGTTTCCCCAACCCTCCTCCCATCTAGCAACTACCAATTTGTTCTCTGTACCTACAAGTCTATTGTTTGGTTAGTTCATTTGTTTAGTTTTTTAGATTTCACATATAAGAACTCATACAGTATTGTTAGACTTATTTCATTTAGCATAATATCCATTGGATTCATCCATGTTGTAGCAAATAGCAAGATTTCATTTTGCAGGGATTAGTATTTTATTGTATGCATATGCATATGTACACACACACACACACACACACACACACAAGTTCCATGTGATTGCTCTTTCCTTACTCCAGCACATTTCTCAGAGAATAAGTCTATGGTAACTTGATTCTAATAAATTCAACATATCAAATATAGAACTATGTTTTCTTTGATCATGTCTGTTTAACAGATCAAATCATGAAATTATATGGAAACTGAAAATAAATTGTTCTCCAGTGGCTGTGGGAGTGAGTTATAAGGAAAATTATATGAAGGAGTATTTGGTCTGGTGATAGCATTTCTTAGAACTTTTGAATAACATGTTGAAAAATATGATATACCATTTTAAATGTAATTCCAAGGATGTATGGATTTTTATGGAACCCACTCCTGGATCCAATTTCAGTTAAGTACATTTACTATAACTTAATTCTATTTTATAATTTTTGTCATGCTATTCAATCATACCAATGATTATACTTCATTGCTCTCACTGGTATTAGAATTTTAATGTTTTTAAAATACAGTTAAAAGCCATACTGAATTAATATTTACTCAAAAAGTTGATAAGCTAAAACTCATTCAAATTAATAAACCTTTCAATAAAGTCCATTTAGTCAAGGCTCTGGTTTTTCCAGTGGTCACGTATGGATGTGAGATTTGGACTGTGAAGAAAGCTGAGTGCCGAAGACTTGATGCTTTTGAACTGTGGTGCTGGAGAAGACTCTTGAGAGTCCCTTGGACTGCAAGGAGATCCAAGCTGTCCATCCTAAAGGAGACCAGTCCTGGGTGTTCATTGGAACAACTGATGCTAAAGCTGAAACTCCAATACTTTGGCCACCTCATGCGAAGAGCTGACTCATTGGAAAAGACCCTGATGCTGGGAGGGATTGAGAGCAGGAGGAGAAGAGGATGAGATGGCTGGATGGCATCACCGACTGATGGACATGAGTTTGAGTGAACTCCGGGAGATGGTGACAGACAGGGAGGCCTGGCATGCTGTGATCCATAGGGTCACAAAGAGTTGGACACGACTAAACGACTGAACTGAACACGCAATGGAAGTACATCTCAGGTAGCACTAGTGGTAAAGAACCCACCTGCCAATGCAGGAGACATAAGAGATACAGGTTTGATCTCTGGGTCAGGAAGATCTCCTGGAGAAGGGTATGGTAACCCACTCCAGTATTCTTGCCTGGAGAATCCCAGGGACAGACGAGCCTGGTGGACTATAGTCCATAGCGTTGCAAAGAGTTAGACAAGACTAAAGCGACCTAGCACCCACAGTAGATCCAAGAATCACCAGGAAAATTAAGCAACCTTAACTGTGGGATGAATTTAGAGAAATTCCTCATTTTAATCTTCAAAAGGTGTTATACAATGGCAAGTCTAGTAAAAGTTTAATTTCGTTAGGGGATTATTTATGATAATCATGTCTCATTGAAACTGAATTATTTGAATTCCATGGGGATTTTTTGATACGTGTGTTTTACTCTTGCTATAAAGATAGAGTTTATATCCATTTGTTTTATTGAGAATTTGTCATGCAGTTGATAACTGTGTCAGGACTGAATATCAAGATGAATGAAACACAAAATTAAAGTCCCAGCTCTCAAAAACGTTGGCAGTAACAGGAGCAAAATACACCCTGAGCAGAAGAAATGATGTAGTATTAATGGAAGAAAACCGGAGCCTTAAGGATAGATTTTCTTCAGGAGGGAGTACCAAAAGTGAGCTGTGGAGAAGGAAGCAGATTGTCTTTTCCTTAAAGAAAATTTTGGTAAAAGCATCTGAGACTGAAGTAACATATTTGTTGAAAAAAAAAAAAAAAACACAGCAGAGTTCCCACCCATTCTTTTAAACTGGAAACCAGCACAAAGAAGTTACTGTCATGTCATTATAAAGCTTATTGCCATGAATTAATTAACTAATTTACATCATACAGCCTTCTATGTAACAGAGAAGTTTGTTCTTAAAGTACATGCCAATTAAGTGTAGGCGAGAAGTGTTACAAAAAGCCTTAAAGGTGTAAATCATTTTATTGTTCCAGTGGGAGCCATTATAGAAAGAAAAGATTGAATCCTAAATGAAAGGCAGATAACGGAAGGTTGCAACCCTTTTCCTTTTCTTTTTGTTTTTCTCCCCTTTTCTGTAATACCTATTCCCTCAGTAAAGAGAGACCCAAATCAAGTTGTGAGCATGCAAATATTCTTGAAGCAATTAGGAAATTGACGATGAATCCATGTGCCATTCTCCCAGTAGCCTGGTCTGTTGATAAGAACCATCGTTCAAGATGCCAACCGCAATGTAAACTCAAGATACCTTTGTGAATAGTTTAAAGACAGCAAACAATAGATTGCAACCAATAAAACCTTGATGTTTCTAAGCCATGAATCAAGGACTTTGTGTCCGACAGAGACAACACTGACCTTCACCTTCTAAATGCTTGACATAAAAAAATAAGTCTAAGTAGTGTGACTGATATGGGTCACATAGGACAGTTATAAAATTAAACTCTATTTTCTGCCAAGTCACAAAGAAGCACTTTTTAGTAGATTATCGGATCTAAGAAAAATCAATGCTTCTGCATCTTAAGCATTTAAAATATTTGCAGACATCCAAACATTTTGTGCTTCAGACCATCTCTTCCTTTTATTAAAGAAGGAGAAGGGAATGAAATTGGGGTCAGCCAAACCACTGGAAACCTTTATACTGTCATTGAGTGAAATATTTTAAGTTGCACTTCAAGTGGTTGTTCGAAATAAAAATGAAAGCTGTGACAATGTGGAAATGTCTAAAACTAAGATGAGAAACTAGCAAGCAGCTTTCTCATTCTTAGTGTTGCTTGTGCCTTGTTTTAATGAGAGTGATGAGACAAAATCGAGCACGGGGAAATCTAAGCAGAATCTTAAGAACAATTATGTGGTAGTGAGATCTGTTATGTGGATGAATCTCCATGGGGAGCTTCTCTACCTGAGTTACTTAATCCAAATTGGACAGCGCACACAATGTACACGTTGTAGATATGATTCTGTCTTAAACTAGATATCGTAGATAACCTGGCAGTGCTTGGTTTCCGATTGTTTTTTAAATATATGCGCTTGATCACCAAAACTTCTTTAGGTTTGTAGGATATGTATAATCCCCAAATGTAAGTTATATGGAGGAGATGAGAATCTTCTGTGTAGGGTATGAAAGAGCTTGAGTTAATTGACTGACCTATTACTGGCCAGTTATTATGTTAGGTGTTTTCCTAATAAACAGATAGATAAGTACATTGGAGTAGTGGCTCAGCAGTAAAGAATCTGCCTGCACTGCAGGAGACATGGGTTCAATCCCTGGGTCAGGAAGAGCCCCTGGAGAAGAAAATGGCAACCCATTGCAGTATTCTTGCCTGGGAAATCTCATGGGCAGAGGATCCTGGCAGGAGCAGTCCATGGGGTTGCAAAAGAGTCAGACACAACTTAGCAACTAAGCAACAACAAGTGACAGAACTATTATTGCAATATTTCATATGAGGATGCCTGTTGTCAGAGAGTTTAAGGCAACATGCATAGCCTAGTAACCAAATAAAGAAAACGTGCTGAGGAAGAAATTAATGAGTGAGTGCAAACTGGTATTGGATGAAGGACTGTTTGACTCCAATATCATCTTTTCCCATTGCAGGTTATTATATTATCTACAATGAAACTGCATTGTGAATATAAGCACCCCACTGCTTTCCACAAGTTTGAATTAACTGAAAGAAGTTTAAAGAGAATTTTGGCTTTTATGGAAAAAAAGCTGTTATCATCCTAATGTTGTTCCTGTTTAAAAAGCAAAGTGGTGTAATGTCAACTTTCAGAAAAGGATTTATACTCTGCTTTACCTCATTTCAGTTTATGAAAGGTTTCATAGTAACACACCAATTCCATATACTGGGGGAAACCTCTGTTTTTAAATATTATGAAATATAAATTGATAAGAAGCATCCCAAAGGACGACTACCAGATGTCACCCAGCTGGCAGTGTAATGTTCTGTGTTCCATAAATTCCCAAATCACATTTAACTGTCATCAATATTTCTGTGATGATAACTGATTTAGGATGAGTCTTACTCATGAGATAATATGGTGAGGATAGAAAAGTAGGAAAAATTAAAGCATTCACAGATTAATGAGAAATTAGCATTTCTATCATATTCTTTCTCATTCAAATACTTTAGATTAAGAAATCACCATTCCTAACCTTTGTAGAGAAGCCATGGCTGCCTCCTACAAGAGGAGAGAAAAGCAAATGGTAATCTAAGAGTTCTTACACATATTTGCAGTGAAGCCTCATGTGTTTGACTTTAAAACACACAAGTTTTGTTAGGAACAAAATGAGATATAAGTGAAAACAGTGATTTTTTAAAATATGTATTAACAAGAATGAATTTTTCTGACTAAAATTTTAGTGTATTTTCTTGGTATGTTTCAGTGGATTTTTGAAAATTTTATTTATTTATTTTAACCCCCAAAATATGTTGTATTTGAATTCAGCCAATTAATGATGTTGTAAAAGTTTCAGGCGAACAGTGAAAGGATTCAGTTATACATATACATGTATCCATTCTCCCCCCAACCCTCCTCACATCCAATTTGGTACATGGTATTGAGCAGAGTTCCATGTGCTGTACAATAGGTCTTTGTTGGTTATTCATTTTAAATATAGCAGTGTGTACTGACATTCCCAAAGTCCCTAACTATCCCTTCCCCCGGCAACCATAATTTCATTTTCTAAGTCTGTGAGTCTTTCTGTTTTGTATGTACATTCATTTGTATCATTTCTTTTTAGATTCCACAAATAAGGGATGTCATACGATATTTCTCCTTCTCTGACTTAATTCTAGTACAGTTAAAATGGAAAAAGATCAGAGAGTAGCTACTTCTGCCATGGATTAGTAAATCAAGAGGTGATTAAATCTAACAGTATAAAAATATATTTTCCCACTGCTGTAAATAAGTAGGAAGCTAAAAAGGAAAAATAGCAAACAATTATTTTCAGACATGAATAGCAGGCTGTACCAGATTGGTGGTGGTGGTGGGTTAGTTGCTATGTCTGACTCTTTGTGACGCTATGGGCTATAGCCCGCCAGGGTCCTCTGTCCATGGGATTCTTCAGGCAACAATCCTGGAATGGGTTGCCATTTCCTCCTCCAGTGGATCTTCCCAACCCAGGGACTGAACCCACGTCTCCTGTGTCTCCTCATTGCCAGCAGATTCTTTACTGCTGAGCCACCAGAGAAGCCCACAAGATTGCTATCCTTTAGAAAAGGCAAACAAATAAAGAAAGCCCCAGGATAAGGCTTTCTACCTGGGCAGTTTCTGGAACTGCAGTACAAGAGAAACAGAGTCTGGCAGTTTTGCTGTATAGATGACATAGATGTCAAAGATACTGAAGGGACTAGAATAGATTGAGTAGAATATTGGGAAGGAGCATAGTTCCAAAATTCTTTATTGCATTTTCTTGATTCTTCTGTAGACTGTCAATCTGCACATAGAGACTTCTGGATATTTTTCTCTCAGTGCTTTTTAGGAACATTATTCCATTGTCTCCTGACTTGCATGGTTTCTGATGATATGCGTGAGTCAATTTCTGCTTCATAGATAGGTTCGTTTGTGTCAGAGTTTGGATTCCACATTTAAGTGACATCACATAGTATTTGTCTTTCCCTTTCTGACTTACTTCACTTAATGTGATCATCTCTAGGTCCGTCCACTTTGCTGCAAATGGCATTATTTCCTTCTTTTTTGGACCTGAGTAGTATTCCATTGCCTATGTCAACACGTACTGTCTCTTCTGTATTCATTCATCTGTTGATGGAAACTTAGATAGTTTCAATGTCTTGGCTATTGCAAGTAGCACTGCTATGAACACACTGGTGTGTTTATCTTTTTGAATTCTCTTGTACAGAGATATGCCCAGGAGTGGGATTAGTGTCATCCAGCAATCTTACTTCTGGGTATATATGCCCAAATAAAATGAAAGCAGGGACTCAGATATTTGCTTTCCAAAGTGCGTAGCAGGATACTCACAATAGCCACAAGGCAGAAACAAACCAAATGTCCACTGACAAATAAACATATATATATGTGACCTCTAAATACAATACCATATTATTTAGACTGAAAAAGGAGCGAAATTCTTGTACATGCTACAATATGGATGCATAATGATGACATTATTCTAAATAAAAAAACAGGCAGGTACAAAAGGACAAATTTCATATCAGATACCTTGAATAGTTGAATTCAAAGAGGCAGAAAGTATATTGGCAATTTCCAGAGACTGGAAGAGGAATAGAATGGATAGTTATTACTTAATGTTATGGAGTGTCAGTTTGAAAGATGAAACATTTCTTGAAATGGATGATGATAATGGTTATACAAGAATGTGCATGTACTCAATGCAAATGAATTTTGTAGTTAAAAATGATTAATATAGTAAGTTTATATTATATATACTTTACAAAAATAGGAAAACACTTATATTCAGGTGTGATTATGAACAAAACTTTATTTGTTGTTACTAATATACTATCACTGGAATGTCACATGAAAACTATTATTCTCTAAATAAGAAAGCTAACCCACAATAACCAACTGTAATAACACTAACTATAATTTCCTTCTAAGTACCAATAGAGGAGAACCTCTATCACCACAGAGAAAAATAGTGACATTTTGTTTCATTTATTCTTGCTTTAAAAAGAGATTTTTGATTAGATATGTGAGGGAAAAAATAGCCTACTAGCATAAAAGCAAATAATTCTTTCTTAAATTTGACATTTAAAATCATAAAGATGAGAGAAAATGCATTAAATAGCCAGGCAGGAAAAATTTACGATTCTGAGAACTTATGAAAAATCTTAAATATAATTTGAACATAGCTTTGCAATTATGCAAATTCTTATATTCTTAAATGACTAGTTTGCATATTAAGTCTAATGTATAAATTACAGAAGTAAATTATTGTCTAAAATCTGCTGAACACTTTAAATGGTAAACATTACCCTAATGAATTGTGTATTATACTCTTGCAGGTCTTTTTCCTTCTTGATAAAACCTGTTTTTTAAAGGACTTGTTTTAAGAAATAGTTATTTTGTTTCCTTTACAAAGAATATTCTTCATCTGACATTCAAGTTCCACACTTCCATTACTATTTTTTCAATGTAGATGTTATCCTTGAAGAACTGATTAATTTTATAGCTATATAATTAAATTTTAAAACTATTACAATTTATAGTCATAATATTTCATAATAATCACTGAGATTTTAAGGTGGGGAGCATAAGAAATTGAGAATAAAATTTAATAATAGTGGCTCAACCCTAAAACAAGTGTCAGAAATATCCTGTAAATGCTGAATATCTTTATCCTTTTGCTAAAGCTCTGCTTGCTTTTTCTGATTCCATCAGTATCTTGGTCCATTTAGCAATAGCATTCATTTCTAGAGCATATTCAAAGTATGCAGATAATAGTACCCATCAAGCAAATTCTGTACTTGGAATAGTCCAGCCTCTATGTTGGCTAGACTTTTTGGGGTGGGGAGTGGTAGAGACATGGAGCAACTGGCAGAAGGAAATAAATGGAATGTATCTATACTGTGCATCTGCTCTGTCTTTATATACTCCATTGCACCATTCCAATAATATGGAGTTTCTCTTGTTCGGTATCATTATTATTATTATTATTTTATCTGCTTAGGAACAGAGACACAGCGAGTCTGCTTAGGAACAGAGACACAGCAAGTTGATGATAAATAACTGGGAATTCCCATCCAGCTGATAGGAAAGTAAGTAAAAATTGGAAATTACCTCATCAATAACACAGCCAGAATTCAATGCTAATTGGAGTCATTATCATTCAACAATCAGTTGACAAGATTAGTGATGCAAGAGGCGCTTTGCAAGCCTGTTCATCTAGTTCCTCTTTTCCCACCATGAATAGAGATTCTCTCATTCTAGCAATTCAGCCATTCATCTCTTTGTCTCCATTCCCTTTTCTACTTTTGTAACATATCCTACTGAACCATCTGCTTCTAAATCTTCTTCTTTGCTTTATATTCAGGGCCTTGGACAAAATAAATGACTGCCAGCAACATCTAAAATGAATAATCTGTATTGAATATGATTCTTTCGTGGCATCGTCTACATATCCTGCCACAAGTGTATCTATTTTTGCAATATTCCATTCATCCTGGATATTAACAATATTTATGATAATAGAAGTTTATAAGTAACTATTTTCCAGAAACTATTTTAAGAATTTTAAAGGTATTATTCAATTTAATCTGTACCATGATGCTCTCAGGTGGTGGCTGTTAATGGCTCTAAACCTCAGAGGCAGAGGAAGTCTAAATAAATGACCCATGGTTGCATGCCTAATAAGTGTCAAACCTGGGATTTTAACCCAGCATTTTGGACCCAGGGTTGTAGCTTTGAATGCTGAATACTGCTTCTGTAGGACTCTTTTTGTTACTCAATAAAATAAGGATTCTTTTTAAGATTCTGTTCTGTTTTTGCATGTTACTCTTCATATTATACAAAATGTTAGACTTTGGGCACTATGGACCATTTTCACTGACTTTACTATCTTCTAGAAGGGCACTGAGGATATAATAGACAGAAGGACTCAATGTCCTAATGTCCAGGTCTCTGTTCTTGATTCTCTTTTCCATCTAAATTATTTCACTAACAGATCACATCCAGAACCATGGCTTTTAAATATTGTGGATAAACTGAATTATTTCAACAAGACATGTAGAGTATGGCTCTTAAGTGTATGAGTCAGATCATGTTGAGTCTTGGCCTCAGAAGTATTTCATTAAGAGTAAAAGTGAAGTCTTCATGTGTACTGACTCTAGTCCCCACCACCTCTCTGATCTTGTGTAGGATTTCTTCCCCTTCTGCTATGAACACATTGGCTGGGCAAGCTCCTGCCTTAGGGCATTTGCATCCACCAGATCCTCCTTTTGTGCATGGAATACTATTCCCACCAAGTGTCCACATAATTCTGATGATCTTCAAATTTTGCTCAAATGTCACCTTGTTAAAGGGCTTCCCTGATGGCTCAGACAGCAAAGAATCTACCTGAATGCAGGAGACCTGGGTTCGGTCCCTGGGTTGGCAAGATCTGCTGGAGAAGGGAGTGGCAACCCACTTCAGTATTCTTGCCTGGAGAATCCCATGGACAGAGGAGCCTGGCGGGCTACAGTCCATGGCATTGCATAGAGTCAGACACGACTGAGCAACTAACACTTTCACTACTAGACTCACCTTATTAAAATCACGTTGCTTTTGGAACTCCTATACCCATTTGCCTTGATCTTTTCCTTCCATTTATCTGTCCCTGTTACACTGTATGACATAATTGTATTTATTTTTTCAAATATATGTTTTAAATGTTTTGTTTCCTCTTAGTATGAGCCATGGACTTTTTGTATTTTTGTATGTTGCTCTGTTTTATGTAATCAAATGCCTATAACACTCTCTGCCTGAATATAAAAGAGTCTCATAATGTATTGATTGAATGAATGGATAAAGTTTATCTAGTCCAGACTTTTTTCTGTGTACATATCTCAATTTAACACTGTCCTTTGAATGCATAGTCAGATTCTTAAAGTAACATGAGTAGAACAGAGCTCTTTGTTTTCCTTACCTGATTTTCCTGCTTTTAAGGTAATTAATTGATATCACCATAAACCTAGTTGTTCAGGAAAATTAAAAACAAAAACAGTTTAAAAATCCCCCCAAAAGGAAGTCATCTTTTATTCTACTTTGATACAATCATCGTATCAAACTCAATAGTGAAGACTGGCTTCACCTACAGCTGTGTTTTGCCATCGTTACTTCTATTTTATTTATTTATTTATTTTTTCAATAGTGAAAGATGTTTATCAGTTTTCATAATCAATAGCCGGATGATAAAAAAAAGATAATTACAACTGAAAATCATAATGGGAATATGATTAACCAAACAGTATAAAATAATTGCATACAATTTGTGGGAGGGTGAAGCAGAGTGACATAGTAAGTTGAAGTACATTCATGTACATGTTTTCATCTGCTCAGCCAGTCTGTGTCTCTAGGTTAGTGCATTTAATCCATTTACACTTAGGTAATCATCGATATGTTTGACCCTATTACAGTTTTCTTAATTGTTTTGAGTTCATTTTCTTTATGTACGGCTTTTCCTTCTCTTGTTTTCTGTCTAGACAAGTTCTTTCAACATTTGTTATAAAGGTGGTTTGCTGGTGCTGAATTCTCTTAATTTTTGCTTGTCTGGAAAGGCTTTGGTTTCTCCATCAAATTTGAAGGAGAGTCTTGCTGGGTAGAGTATTCTTGGTTGTGGGTTCTTCCCTTCCATCACTTTAAATATGTCATGTCATTCCCTTCTGGCTTGTAGAGATCCTGCTGAGAAATCAGCTGATAGCCTGATGAGAGTTCCCTTGTATGTTATTTGTCATTTTTCGCTTGTTTTTAATACTTTATCTTAGTCTTTAATTTTTGTCGGTTTGATTACTATGTGTCTCAGTGTGTTCCTCCTTGGGTTTATCCTGCAAAGGAGGTTTCTCTGTGCTTCCTGGACTTCCTTTCCCATAGGAAAGTTAGGAACGTTTCAACTATTGTCTCTTCAAGTATTTTCTCAGTTCTTTTTTCTCTGTCTTCTCCTTCTGGGACCCCTATAATGAGAATGTTTGTGTGTTTAATGTTGTCCCAGAGGTCTCTTAGGCTGTTTTCATTTCTTTTCTTTCTTTTTCTATAATCTGTCCTGCAGCAGTGATTTCCACCATTCTTCCCTCTAGGTCCATTTATCTGTGCTTCTGCCTAGGTTATTCTGCTATGGATTCCTTCTAATGTATTATTCATTTCTGTTTGTTCTTTAGTTCTTGTAGATCTTTGGTAAACATTTCTTGAATCTTCTCAATCTATGCCTCCATTCTTTTTCCAAGATTCTGCATCATATTCACTATGATCATTCTGAATTCTTTTTTCTGGAAGATTGTCTGTCTCCACTTCATTTAGTTGTTTTTCTCGGGTTTTATCTCGTCACTCCATCTGGGATGTAACTTTCTGCTTTTTCATGCTAATTAACATTCTTCAATGTGGTTTTGTTTTAGTTACTGTGGGATTGTTGTCTTGCTTCCTCTGCCTGCCCTCTGATGGAGGAGGCTATGAGGCTTGTACAAGCTTCCTGGTGGGAGGGAATGGTGGTGGGAGAAACTGGTTCTTGCTCTGGTGGGCAGGGCCTTGCTCACTAAAGCTTCAATCCAATTATCTGCTGATGGGTGGGTTTGCACTCCCTCCTTGGTAGTTTTCTGACCTGTGGCGACCCAACCCTCAAGTATGTGGGCTCTATAATCAGGTTAATAGCATCCTCCAAGAGAGTTGACACCAACAATGACCTGTCCCTGTGTACCCATGCCTCCACAGGAGGCCCTCTGACACCGGCAGGTAGTTTTGGTTTGGTTTCCTCGTGAGTCACTGCTCCTTTCCTCTGAGTCTTGGTGCACACATGGTTTTGTTTGTGTCCTCCAGGACTAGAGCCTCTGTTTCCCCCAGTCCTGTAGAAGTCATGTAATCAAATCCTACTGGCCTTCAAGGTCAGATTCCTTAGGGATTTCTAGTTCTTTGTTGGGTCTCCAGGCTGGGAAGCCTGATGTGGGTTCCAAACCTTCACAACAGTGGGAGAACTTCTTTGGTATTACTGTTCTCCAGTTTGGGGCCACCTACCCAGTGGGTATGGGATTTAATTTTATAGTGATTGTGCCTTTCCAACCATCTCACTGTGACTTCTTGTTTTTGGACACGAGGTTTCCTTTTTTATTTTTTTGGTAAGTTCTGACATCCTCTTGTCAATAATTGTTCACCGGTTAGTTGTGATTTTGGTGTTCTCACAAGAGGACATGAGCACACATCATTCTAGTCTGCCATATTGAGTTAAAGATCCCACCTTTACTTTTATAACCTTGTTCTCCATCACCATCACCTCTCATTTGAAGCGTACCAACAGCTTCCTCTCATGTCTCTCTGTTTCTCCTCCTACTTTCCACAGATAATTCTTTTAAAGTCTAAACTGTATCATATTACTACCCTGATTTTAAAAATTGCAGTGATTTCTCAATATATTGAGAGAGCAATTTTTACCATGACCCTCCAGTACTTTTGGGCTTCCCTGGTGGCTCAGAGGGTAAAGAATCCAGCTGCCAATGAAAAAGACACAAGAGAGATGGGTTCAGTCCCTGGGTCAGGAAGCTCCCCTGAGTAGGAATTGGCAACCTACTCCAGTATTTTTGCATGGAATATTCAGTGGGCTGAGGAGCCTGATGAGCTACAGCCCATAGGGTTACAAAGAGTTGGACACAACTTAGCAACTGAGCACACAGCAAGCAAGTCCTACAGTACTCAAGCACAATGTCTTTATTTGAGCTCATGTCCCTCAACTGTCTTCTTCATTTTAAAAGCTCTGGGCACACCAGCTGCCTTTGTATCTCTGAAAACATCATGTCTTATTCCTGTACTTGCTAATGCTTTTGCTTGTGATGGTTTTCTCCCAGTTCCAAGTCTACATAGCTCTTTCTCATCATTTATGTCTTGATCCATTGTTACCTCCTCAGAGTAGTTATGCTGAATAAAAGTAGCGTACCTCATCTTTTAGATAACCCATTCCCATACAATTCCCTTTTAACTTCTTTGTAACAGTTACAAGTCCATGATGTTATTTTCTGTTTGTCTACATTGTGTCTTTCTCCTCCACTAGGTTATTAGCTTCTTGGGGGGCAACATATCTTCAGCACCTAGAATGGGACCAGTCAAAAAATAGGTGCTCAGTTAACATTTGTGGGCTGACTAATCCATGAGATTGGCACAAAGAGTATATCAAACAGGAAATAATAGAGGAAAATTAAACTTTGGTTGGCTTATGAAGTCTAAAATTTGTAATGAGAACTTGAATTTTAGCTTTTACAAAATTGGGATTTTTTTTTTATTATTATGTTTTAAGAAAATGGATTATATAGACAAGAGCAGGCATGTTAAGAACGGACATGTAAGAGTCAGCATGTCTGTTTCCCTGGCAACGCTCACCCTTCTCGGGGTGATAAGCCCCCCTCCCTTCTGTTGGATACTATGAACTTCCCACTTTAGTTAGGTAGTTCTTGTGGAGGCTGCCAATAAAAATATTCATTATCTAGGACATGGTTATTGATCCATTGATTGGCATGGCACCCAAACCAGACATATAAACAACATCCTGCTTTTTTTTTTTTTTCCTAACTGGATGTTGAAGCATTTCCTTTCTTTTATAAGCAGAGGACACTTTTGGCATTAGCTTGAACATGTTTTATGAGGTTTCACTCTTATGAAGACAGGAGGTCTAAGCAAATTCCACCTACATTCTGAGAAGAAAGGAGACTAGAAAGATGGAACTGTTGACGGGATGAATCCGTGGTTCCACTCATCTGTAAGGCCACCTCTACTCCTGCAATTTGGACTTTTAATTACATGAGCCAATCATTTGTTGTTGTTGTTTATGCAAAGATTTTCTTGATCTTATAACCAGAAACCCTGCTTAGTATAATGCATCCACCAAACTCCTCACTGAAAATAGAAATTGACTAAGTTTTCTTGTTCTTCATAAATCTGCCCGTACAAAATATCACATTTTTCTTATAATTTATTATTTTCAGGCCTTCAGAAAGTGTGATAAAAGGACTTAACAGTAAGGCCAGTGATCTTTGTTTAAATACAATTAAAGAAATAAGTTTTGTAGAATGGAAAGCAGAAATAAATGGTAAATTCCCTTTATGGCTACTTTAAAGAACCCCAGAGTGATGTAATAACACTGTAGATAAAAATAAGAAGGAAAGTTTATTTTTACATATTCTGGGCTTTGTTGTTCAGCTCCAAGCAAGACAAAATATGTTATTTACCTAATGGATTGGAACACTTTCCTCATAAGAGATGGGTTTTTAGCAGAAATGCAGCTACATTCTCAGTCACTAGCACTAACTTAATAACATCTCTATTGCCACAAAACCTTAGAAAATTATACACTGAGGGCTTGTGATCTCAAAATATTCTAGGCGAGAATCTTGTTCTCTTCTTAGCAAAGAAAGAATTAACAGTTCAGTCGCTCAGTCATGTCCGACTCTTTGGGACTCCATGAATCACAGCACGCTAGGCCTCCCTGTCCATCACCAACTTTTATTTTTAAATCCCTTTCACAGATGCATCATTGTATTTTATTTTTAGAATATTCCACTAAAAGTAGTCCAAAATAGGCATTACCCTGGTGTAACTGAGGAAAGAAAATAAAGTGACTCCAAATCATTCAGTTTTTCAAAGTCAACTCATGAAGCTGAGCTTGCAGTACAGTGTGTTTATGTATGTGTTGGAGAGGGAAATGGCAACCCACTCCAGTATGCTTGCCTGAAAAAATTCCATGGACAGAGGTGCCTGGCAGACTACAGTCCATAAGGTCGCAGAGTCAGATACGTCTGAAGCGACTTAGCATGCATGCACACATATGTGTGTGTGCGTGTGTTCTACACTTTCCATGGAGTTTTAATACGAATTATGAGCATTACTAGTATTCTCTTTTTGTTTTGTAGATGAGGAGAGATGAAGGTCAAAATGTGTATCTGTGTGTATATAGTTATATATACTTACCTTTGGATTATATTTATATTTCCATTTGGTTCTGGCAAAAAAAAAAGTTGATCAGAGTGAATAGTTCATAGAATTAAAATATTGGGTTGATAGAATCTGAAGGCATCCTTTTGAGTGGGGGAGAAAAATAAAAATTATACTGACTTCTGAAGAAACATGGAAATCAAATGGTCAATTGAGTGTAGTTGCTATCAAGACCAGATTAACATCTCTTTTCATTTTATTGTCACATTTCCAGAGTTAGTCTTCAGCACCATGGTAAACAGATTATGCAAAAGTAAGTTTAATTAAGTGGGTAGTGACTATAGTAGCATTTTATGTTAACGGCATCTGTAAAGTAAATGAGAATAATTTCAGTCATTTCAAATAAACTTGTTTCAGTGATTTCACACAATGCACTCCACACAGTGGAGTGGGAAGAACACAGAGTGGGAATCAGTGAACCTCAGTTTGAAACTAACCCTCAGCTTTCTAGTCTGAGGAAGCAATGTCGTTTCCCCTATCATTTCTACCAGTCAGTGTCTTTATAATGACTGAATGAGACAACACTGATAAACTGTGTTAATCCAAAAAAGATAAACTATTTCCATTACAAGGAAAAGTAAAGTACACATTGGAAACAAAAGGATCCATGAACAAAATCATTAGAATTAAAAGCTAGTTTAGTAAGGATTTAAAGAAATTTAATGTTATAACATAAAAGCTATATTAAAACATCTGAAAGTAAGCAAGATTTGAAAAGACCCTTAATTCAGTTATTGAAAGTATAAAATTGCATCTAAGAAAAAATGTAAAAACAGAGTTAATTTAAAGAGGGAAGGTGTTTAAGAGAACTCACTTATAAAACAATTATAAAGCACACCAAAATGACAACCAAAACAAACATTTCAGAACTAAAATTCACCCACCAAAAATTCATCGTTAAAATACAAAGGCAATGATTTTTGTTCTTTCATTAATTCAACAAATATTGATTGAGAACAGGTATAATGAGTCAGTCAAAATAATTTGCCTGCTGTTATGAAACTTAATTTTATGGAGAGAGGAAACAGTTATTCTAAACATGTAAGCATTAAATATGCACATTTGGTATTTCTTCTTAACTTAAAATACTCCTCAAGCCCCTTGTTATTCTAGTCACTGCTGTAGTGACCAGTTGTGGGAAGACTTCTATCAGTTACTTTCAAATGTTGACTGACAGAACCTTGCCCTTGTACTTGTATCGCCTCAGAGGAAGGGAGATGATGCTTGTAGGAACACCCCTGATCAGTGATGGTCTGGAGCTGATGTGGAAGTTCTGAGATATATTAGACCACAGTTCTCAGAAGACCCACTGGGATCAGAAAGTTCCCACAGTGACAGCCAATTTGGTAATGTAGTTCTAGTTAAGCTTTACGGAGAAGGCAATGGCACCCCACTCCAATACTCTTGCCTGGAATTTGTGGGAAGACTTCTATCAGTTACTTTCAAATGTTGACTGACAGAACCTTGCCCTTGTACTTGTATCGCCTCAGAGGAAGGGAGATGATGCTTGTAGGAACACCCCTGATCAGTGATGGTCTGGAGCTGATGTGGAAGTTCTGAGATATATTAGACCACAGTTCTCAGAAGACCCACTGGGATCAGAAAGTTCCCACAGTGACAGCCAATTTGGTAATGTAGTTCTAGTTAAGCTTTACGGAGAAGGCAATGGCACCCCACTCCAATACTCTTGCCTGGAAAATCCCATGGATGGAGGAGCCCAGAAGGCTGCAGTCCATGGGGTCGCTGAGGGTCAGACACGACTGAGCAACTTCACTTTTTTCACTTTCATTCATTGGAGAAGGAAATGGCAACCCACTCCAGTGTTCTTGCCTGGAGAATCCCAGGGACTGGGGAGCCTGGTGGGCTGCCATCTATGGGGTCGCACAGAGTCTGACACAGGACTGAAGTGTCTTAGCAGCAGTTAAGCTTGCTTTCCTATCCTTGCCAACACCCTCTTCTATCTTCTAACTCACTTTACAGAAAAGGATCATCAGGGATTAAAGAGCTTAAGTATCAGTAATATACTCAAGGTTACACTTGAACACCGTCACCTGTCTTAACTATCTTCAGAAATGTAAACCAGTTTTAAAAAATTTTCTTCTGCCACCTCTTCTTAAAGCTGCCCTCCCATCTCCCTCCCCTCCAGTCACTTCGAGAGAATCCTGACTTTTCATGTGAGGATTTCAGCAATGTTTACTTGTTATAACCTGCTCAAGCACAGTTAGATGGAACAATATTATTCTAGGGGGTACAACTTTGATCCAAAGGAGCTAATATCTAATGGTAGAATTCTAAGCATCTTCAATCCTAAAACTTGTCAGGTCTTTCTTTCCCCAAAACCATAATCACAGTGTGTAAGTGGCCAATCAGGTAATTCCACAAAGGAACTCCCTGGTAATAAAACCTCCTTGGTCATAAAAAAAATTAAGAATAACTCCCATCTTGGACTGGTTTCAAGTACATCAGTAGAACAACTTATAGAACTGTCATACTGTAGGGAAAATTGCAGAAAGCAGTGTTTTCAGTCATTTGCTAACTGAGCCAGAAATTATAATGGCATGCCAAATTAGACTGAGCTGTAAAGGAAGATATTCACATTATTCTTTTCTGCCTTCACAGTGTGCATAAAAAGCTGGAAAAGCCTGTAATTTTTTGAAGGGAGGGGATACTTACTAAATTTTTTCAAGTTTTTTCCACCCTGAATGTTGCATTTTGACTTCATTTGTTTTTCCTTGCATCTGATCACCTTGTAGCTGGTGATCCTCCAGGTCAGTGGTCCTCAACACTTTTGGCACCAGGGACCAGTTTCATGGAAGACAATTTTTCCACATATGGGGAGGGGATGCTTTCTGTATGTTTCCAGCACATTACATTTTTTGTTCACTTTATATTGTTATTAATCAGCTCTGCCTCATCTCATTAGGCATTAGATCCTAGAGGTTGGGCCCCATGCTGTAGGTAAAGTGGGGTTCATCTCCTGCCTGGTCACGGAAGGACTGAATAAAGTACACAGCTGAACTTTATACCCACATCTCGCTTCTCCCCATGTCGTCATGTTTTTGAGAGCTTTGGGTTTTATGTTGTTTAATCACTAAGTCATATCTGACTCTTTTGAGACCCCATGGACTGTAGCCCTCCAGGTTCCTCTGTCCATGGGATTTCCCAGGCAAGAATACTGGAAAGGGTTACCATTTCCTTCTCCAGGGGATATTCCCAGTTCAGGGATCAAACTCATGTCTCCAGCATTGGCAGGCGGATTCTTTACCACTGAGCTACCAAGAGTGCCCCATGGGTTTTAAAGCATTCATGAAAACAGAGAGCATGAGGCTCGATTGGCGGTGCGAAGAAAATAGGGTAATTTTTTTTTTTTCCTTTGCCCTGAATTTTTTTTTTTTTTTTTTTTTTAACCAAGTTGCTGCCTGATCTGAGGCAAGGAAAGACTGGCTCATTATTGTAGGCGTCCTTATCACAGAAGCTGTTGCGGGCCCCTCCATCCTAAGTCCTACTGTTTCCTATTGAGAGGCCGATGCCGTATAGAACCCTTCATTTTCCACCACGGAAAGGCCTGTTCAGTGTAACTCAGGATGGTCACTGAAGAACGGCATGTTACATCCTATCTTGGAGCCACAAGAATTGCACAGACATGAACACCTCCTTGGGCTTCCTGGATGAAGTTAGTGGTAAAGAACCTACCTGCCAATGCAGGAGACTGAAGAGACACAGGTTCTATCCCTGGGTTGGGAAGATTCCTTGGAGGAGGGAATGGCAACCCATTCCAGTATTCAATCCCATGGACACAGAAACCTGGTGAGTTACCGTCCATAGGGTTACAAAAAGTCGGACACGACTGAGGCAATTTAGCACACACGAACAGCTCCTTACGCTGGAAAACCTGAAACACAGGTCCCAGCTTAGGAGTATTTGTGTCCCCAATTCCCAACACTTGTACTCAGAAGTGTCCCTTGAGAATTTACTCTAGAAGCGATTTCTAAAGCTCAGAAAGTTCAACAATGAGTTAAATGGAGTCCTGCCCTTGGGAGATTAGTGTCTACAGAGTTAAAGACTTCCTAGGCTGGATATGAACTTCAGAATGCATTTTGCTTTATAATACCATTAGATTTGGAGTCCAGTTTTTCCATGTTAACCTATAAAAGTTGCTTTAAACTATAAAGAAATTAAATAAACCACTACAGGGAATTTAGGTCTAAATTCCAGATTCTGGCAACAATAATAAGGTGGAAGAAAGTAATTTCATTTTCTTTTCTTGAACTCTAGGCCAAGATTTAAAATGATAGTTTGTCTCAGTATACAAAGGTCCACATTTCTTTTACCTAGCTCCTTCCTTCTTTTTATGCTAATATCCTTATTAGCATAAAATAAGGTGCTTTTATTTGGAGAGCAAAAGTGGTACATTCCTGGTATGAAATCACTGTCCCTTTTTCTAGGAAAGCTTCTATTCTCAGAGTTGCTAGTCGCACCTGTGTTTTAGGGGGAACATAAGGTAAGTTCATTCACTCTATAATATGAATGGCTGATGGAAGTTTTGTCTTCCTAGAGATATTAGCATTTTAAATATAAGTCCTTCTTCATTTAATTTTTTACCTTGATGATTCTCAAACTTGTGTTGGTGCTTCAGATCTCTTTTAAAGGAAGCACATTTTCAAGGACTCCTGATAATACATCTGTGCACTCTCAACAGTAAGAGGAAAGTGGCTGGAGAAACATTTCTCTGCTTCAGTGATTCTCAAGGTGAAAGAAGGAGGAGCAACCTGCCCAGATGGTGAGGCAGGTTGAAACTGGGCCAGAGTGTATTTTGAAAGGAATTAAAGTGAACTTGAAGTGTATCATCATATTTAGAAAATGAAAAAAAAGTAAATATTATTTTAAAAAATCATTGAAAATGCAAGTTAAAAAATACAGTAATTCCCAGGCAGGGAAATCCTCTAGATTTTTGATTGTATGAAAATTGATGCAAACCAGTGTTGAGCAGCCCTCTGGTTACTGGCAATTTAGTTCATATCAAAGTGAAATGAAACCATAAAACATTAGAAGAACCAAACAGAAGAGTGGTGTTTTGGTCAAGAAAGCCCTGTAGGTCAGTTCTGGCTGGAACTCTGCAGAAAGTTGAGATACATGGGCTGTCCATCTTTTAACAGATTCTCCTCTCAATGCCTCTAAACATACAAAAGAAACATTCCAGACCACTGTGTGGTGGCTGGGACATTTTTTCAGCAGTACATGGAAGCATCTATGTGCCAGGCATAATAGTTCTCAGAACTGAGGATACATCCTATTCTCTCACGTGGCTTACAGATGAAAAGCAGTGTCATAAGATGATATGTACTGCGAAACTGGGGCTTTTCTGGTAGCTCAGTCAGTAAAGAATCCACATGCAACGCAGGGGACTGCCTACAATTCAGGAGTGCCTGGTCTGATCCCTAGGTTGGGAAGTTCCCCTGGAAAAAGAAATGGCAGTCCAATCCAGCATTCTTGCCTGGAAAATTCCATGGACAAAGGAGCCTAGTGGGCTACAGTCAACGGAGTCACAAAGAGTCGGACACGACTGAGTGACTAAATCACCACAACCATTGTGAAATTAACTAGAGGTTTAAAAAAAAAAGTGATATGATAGAAAATGACTAAGGGAGGTAGGAGTTACTTTGTTTGTTAATGGTTGGGAAACTCTAAGGAGGTGACATATGAGCCCTGGAAAGAGCAAGAGGGAGAATGTTCCTGATAGAGTGAACTGCAAGCACAAAGGCATAGGGGCAGGTATGAGTTTGACCTGTTCTAGACACACAAGAAAGCTCTGTGACTGGTGGAAAGTGAAGAATACAGAGGCAAACCTGGAGCCTCTAGAGCCCTGTAGATCCCAGTAAGGAATCTTATTTTATTTTATTTTCTTCAAATGCAATGCGATGCCAGGGGTGAGTTTTTAGCATGGGAGTAACAAGAGTTTACTACTTTAAAGCACTCCTTTTGTAATAAACTGACCCTTCCCTGGTGGCTCAGAGAATAAAGAATCTGCCTGCAATGCAGGAAACCTGGGTTTGATCCCTGAGTTAGGAAGATCCCCTGAAGAAAGGAGTGGATACCCACTCCAGTATTCTTGCCTGGAGAATTCCATGGACAGAGGAGACTGGTGGGGGCTAGAGTCCATGCTGTCAAAAAGAGTAGGACATAACTGAGCAAATAACACTTTCACTTTTGTAATAAATTACATGCTCACATATCACTGGCTGCTAAAATATGATATGAATTCCTTGGGAGAACACACGTCGGGAATAGGACTGCCTTTGTGCTCTCTAGAGTAGTGAAGCCAATGGCAAACTCAGCTTTACTTTTTGGGCCACTGTCACCACACCAGCATTGGCCTGCTTGAGCTCCTTTGTGCGTGAGCCGCTGAGGCTTCTGAGGTTGCAAGTTCTCTCCCTATTTAGTATGCAGGCCACATTTTTTCTGAACTATCTTGTAAGCTACCTGCTTTGCTGTGATCTCCTTTTGGAGGATCTTAATGGATTTTAAGAGAGTGTTAAGTCTCTGCTTTGTTAAGCCTTATTCCTATCCTCAAATTATCTTAATTCATTACCTTCTTGCTATGATAGTTTAATTGAGTGTAGGATATAAAGCTAATTTATTTCACATTTTGGCTTTTAATACTTTTCACTTTTTTATTGAAAAAGTAATTACTGAATTCCAATACAATAACTGGAAATTACTTTTTCTAATAACACATATTATCATGTCACCATCTGCAGAAAATAGTCTGAAGTACCCTCAACTGTGGGTTACTGGAACTGAGCTTCAGATTGTTAATGCAAAGAAAAAAATTGCTAATTTGTTATCTCAACACTGGCCGCTTTATTTATTTATTTTGAAATTACACATTTGCCCAAGTTCATTGAGAGAAAAATTATAAAATACAGAAAAGAAAAAAGTAAAAATGAACTCAACACTCAGATATAAGTACTATCGACATTTAGTTGAAAGTCTCCCATATATGTTTTCTACATGCATATATGTATATCACATATTTCAATGGTGTGCTTCTGCTGCTGCTAAGTCGCTTCAGTCATGTCCGACCCTGTGCAACCCCATAGACGGCAGCCCACCAGGCTCCACCGCCCCTGGAATTCTCCAGGCAAGAACACTGGAGTGGGTTGCCATTTCCTTCTCCAATGCATGAAAGTGAAAAGTGAAAGTGAAGTCACTCAGCCGTGTCTGACTGTTTGCGACTCCATGGACTGCAGCCCACCAGGCTCCTCCGTCCATGGGATTGTCCAGGCGAGAGCACTGGAGTAGGGGCCACTGCCTTCTCCTCAATGGTGTGCTAGTATTACATTATTTATATGTACTATATTATTGCTTATCCACCCACCAATGCAAGAGACACAGGTCCCATCCCTGGGTCAGGAAGATTCCCTGGAGAAAAATGGCAATCTCTTCCAGTAGGCTTGCCTAGAAAATCCCATGTACAGAGGAGCTTGGCAGGCTACAGTCCATGGGATCACAAAAGAGTCAGACACAACTTCTTGACTAAACAACAGCAATGTACATATATTATATTTGCACATTTGCCTAAAAATTTCTTTAGATAAATTTTCAGTGGTTGAACCAGTGGGCATAGAAATGGGCATGAACATTTCTAATGCGTTTAATATAGATTTCCAAATTCTCTTCAGTTCAGTTCAGTCAATTCAGTCACTCAGTTGCGTCCAACTCTTTGTGGCCCCATGGACTGTAGCACGCCAAGCTTCCCTGTCCATCATCAACTCCTGGAGCTCATTCAAACTCATGTCCATAGAGTCAGTGATGCCATCCAACCGTCTCATCCTCTGTCGTCCCCTCTCTTCCTGTCTTCAATCTTTCCCAGCATCAGGGTGTTTTCCAGGGAGTCAGTTCTTCCCATCAGGTGGCCAAAGTATTACCAAGTTTCAACCTCAGCATCAGTCCTTCTAATGAACGTTCAGGACTGATTTCCTTTAGGATGGACTGGTTGGATCTCCATGCAGTCCAAAGTACTCTCAAGAGTCTTCTCCAACACCACAGTTCAAAAGCATCCCTTCTTGGCGCTCACCTTTCTTTACAGTCCAACTCTCACATCCATACATGACTATTTGAAAAACCATAGCTTTGACTAGACATACCTTTGTTGGCAATGTAATGTCTCTGCTTTTTAATATGCTGTCTAGGTTGGTCATAGCTTTTCTTCCAAGGAGCAAGAATCTTTTAATTTCATGACTGTAGTCACCATCTTCGGTGATTTTAGAACCCCCCAAAATAAAGCTTGTCACTGTTTCCACTGTTTCCCCATCTATTTGCCATGATGCTATTAAAGAAGAGTGGAGAAATAACTCCAGAAAGAATGAGGAAACAGAGCCAAAGAGAAAATAACGCCCAGTTGTGGATGTGACTGGTGATGGAAGTGAAGTCTGATGCTATAAAGAACAATATTGCATAGGAACCTGGAATGTTAGGTCCATGAATCAAGGTAAATTAGAAGTGGTCAAACAGGAAATGGCAAGTGAACATCAACATTTTAGGAATCAGTGAACTAAAATGGACTGTAATGGGTGAATTTAATTCAGATGATCGTCATAGCTACACTGTGGGCAAGAATCCCTTAGAAGAAATGGAGTAGCCCTCATAGTCAACAAGAGGGTCTGAAATGCAGTTCTTGGGTGCAATTTCAAAAAATGACCAAATGATCTCTGTCGTTTCCAAGGCAAGCCAAATTCTCTTTTAGGTGAGGTGAGGTGAAGTCACTCAGTCGTGTCCGACTCTTTGCGACCCCGTGGACTGTAACTTACTAGGCTTCTCAGTCCATGGGATTCTCCAGGCAAGACTACTGGAGTGGATTGCCATTTCCTTCTCCAGAGGATCTTCCCAACCCAGGGATCGAACCCGGGTCTCCCGCATTGGAGGCAGACGCTTTAACCTCTGAGCCACCAAGTACCTTTATTTTTTTTTATATTTGTTTAAATACCAAGTATATATAATGTTGCTCATATCATCAGCAATACTGAATATAATTCTACTTTAGGAAACCTTATTGGTAAAGACAAAAATATTTTCATTTGCATTTTCTTAGCTTATTAAAATAGTTGAGCATTTTTCTTAACTTTTTTTTCACCCCCTTGGCTCTTTAATCTTTTTTTACTGGTATCTCTCTACAGACTCCCGTGGACCTGCGCATTTTGTTCCATTAACAAAGTATTTACAGGCAGGGTCCTCCTTAAGGATAAGAAAATGGACTAAGTAAGCACCATGGGATAGGAAGATAAACTGTGGAAGTCAGTGGGGATTCACCATTATATATTTAGAAAATTAGCTGGGTGCAATTCAAGGGTCACTGAAAATCGACCAGCTGATAATACAGATTTCACCAAGCTCTTGTCTAAAAGCCCCCAGAGATTTTCTGAAGACAGAATTTTTACTAGGTTAGAATATCTATTAGAATATCTATCATTAGGCAGATATGAGATAACATTAGAATATCTATCTGGGTTAAGAGCCATCAGGTATAGATATTTGAGAATAGTTTATCTGAGAAACCCATAAACATTCATGATTCTCTACCCAAAAGGAAAGACCTGGAAGTCTCCACTCTCTTACTAGAATAACAGAGAAATACATTTTTGCCTGACTAGAGCTTTACAAATTTTAAACAGAGGATGGACAAGGAGGAGTATGTCCATTTTTTACTGAGCAAAATGAGAAAACATTTGTATGCTGGATTTAGTGTCATGAGCTCATCCACAGATGAAAGTCCTTAGTTCCTCTCACGTAGTCAAGACAATCACCATGGGTGGAGGGGAGGTCAATTTTGGACTTGCCAAGAACCTTGTTTCTCGAAGTCAGATTGCTTGGTCAGCAGCATGGCATCATCTAGTAGCTCGCAACTAAACTCAGAATCTCTGGACGTGCCCCAGGTCTGTGGATTCAAAATCTGCATTCTAACAAGATCCTCAGTGCATCCATAGGTATCTCAAAGTGTGAGAAGATTTGGGAGATAAAAGTTGCGGAGCTTGGGAGTAGGTGAGACAGGGAAAGTGAGGGAGACGAAGGAAAAAAAAAGCCATCCAGTTTCGATCTTCCTGATTTTTGTTGTTCAGTCACTAATTTGTGTCCAACTCTTTGCAACCCTGTGGACTGCAGCATGATAGGCTTCCCTGTCCTTCACCATCTCCCGGAGCTTGCTCAAACTCATGTCCATTTCAAGTGTAGCACATGGTATGCCAGCCACCAGCTTTACTTACTATTATGCTTATTATCGTTGTCATCATCTTTGTTGTCTGTCAAGTAATTGGACTATTAAAAGCAACTTTACATATTGGAAAGCAATCCTGTGTTGACAAGGACATGGTATGATTATATAGGCCACCTCAGTTACTGAAAAGAAAAGAATGAGAAGAAAAGAAAAAGTTGTCACTTTTAAAAAGCTCGGCGGTAACAGAATATCCCACATCAGCACTTAGTGTATATGCTTGCAATTAAAGCCATGGTGTGGAATTCTTGATTACTCAGCTTTTGCAAATTGAAGAGATAATAAATAGCACAGAAAGGAAAATGGTTACTTCTTCAAAAATGTATAGAAAGGAACATCTAATTTTCATGTTATGTTTCTTTAATTAGGTAATTTACTGTAGCATATATCAGACAAATGTATAGATAACAGGAGGTCCATTTTCTCCTTACATCATTTCATGAGTATCAATTTATATTGCGAGAGAGACTTGCTGATTCTCACATGACGCTGTGATTGAAATTTACAGACATAAACATTAGTACAGAATATAAGGTGAGGTGAGGGAAGGAGGGGAGAAAACATTGTATTTAAGAACAAAAATTAACATGAAGAGGCATGAAAGTTGCTTTGGTATAGTAGCAAATTCATATCCTGGAAGTAAAGTAATCTAAACTCAAGAGTGAGCTCACACAAGAGAGCAAGCAAAGGAGTCTTTTTTCTTTTTCTTTTTTTTTAAAATATAGCAGTGTATACATGTCCATCCCAAACTCCCTAACTATCCTTTCCCCTATTCTTCTCCACTGGTTACTGTAAGTTCTTTATCTAAGTCTAGGAGTCTGTTTCTGTGCAAAGGAGTATCATGTGTGTAATGTAACCTCTCTGGGAATCCTTTACGCCATCTCTGAATGGAGAAACTGGAGTTCTCTCCGAACCACCTCAGAAACCTGGCAATACAGTGGTTGGAACTCTACACTTCCACTCACAGATCATGGGTTCGATCCCTGGTCAGGGAACTAAGATCCTACATGCAGCTTGGCACAGCTGAAACTAAACAAAACAAAAAAAGAAACAATGAAGCCCAATATTGTTGTATTTTGTTTTGGAGTCAGTTCAGTTCAGTTCAGTCGCTCAGTTGTGTCTGACTCTTTGTGACCCCATGGACTGTAGCATGCTAGGCCTCCCTGTCCATCACCAATTTCTGGAGTTTACCCAAACTGATGTCCATTGAATCAGTGATGCCATCCAACCATCTCATCCTGTCATCCCCTTATCCTCCTGATTTCGATCTTTCCCACCATCAGGGTCATTACAAATGAGTCAGTTCTTCAGGTAGCCAAAGTATTGGAGTTTCAATTTCAACATCAGGCCTTCCAGTGACTATTCAGGATGGATTTCCTTTAGGATGTACTGGTTAGATCTCCTTGCAGTCCAAGGGACTCTCAAGAGTCTTCTCTAACACCACAGTTCAAAAGAATCAATTATTTGGTGCTCAGCTTCCAAGCCCAACCCTAACATCCATACATTACTACTGAAAAACCATAGCCTTAACTAGATGAACTTTTGTTGGCCAAGTAATTTCTCTGCTTTTTAATATTCTGTCTAGGTTTATCATACTTTTTCTTCCAAGGAGCAAGCATCTTTTAATTTCATGGCTGCAGTCATCATATGCACTGATTGTGGAGCCTAAATAAATAAATAAATAAATAAATAAAGTCTGCCACTGTTTCCCCATCTATTTGCCATGAAGTTATGGGACCAGGTGCCATGATCTTAGTTTTCTGAATGTTGAGCTTAAAGCCAACTTTTTCACTCTCCTCTTTCACTTTCATCAAGGGGCTCTTTAGTTCTTCTTTACTTTCTGCCATATGGGTGTTGTCATCTACATACCTGAGGTTATTGATATTTCTCCCGGCAATCTTGATTCCAGCTTGTGCTTCCTCCAGCCCAGAGTTTCTCATGATGTATTCTGCACATAAGTTAAATAAGCAGGGTGAAGATATACAACCTTGACGTACTCCTTTTCCTATTTGGAACCAGTCTATTGCTCCATGTCCAGTTCTAACTGTTGCTTTCTGATGTGCATACAGGTTTCTCAAGAAGCAGGTCAGGTGGTCTCGTATTTCCATCTCTTTCAGAATTTTCCAGTTTGTAGTGATCCATACAGTCAAAGGCTTTCACATAGTCAATAAAGTAGAAGTAGATGTTTTTCTGGAACTCTCTTGCTTTTTTGTTGATCCAACAGATGTTGGCAATTTAATCTCTGGTTCCTCTTTACTAAAACCAGCTTGAACATCTGGAAGTTCACGATTCATGTATTATTGAAGCCTGGCTTGGAGAATTTTGAGCATTACTTTACTAGCATGTGAAATCAGTTCAATTGTGTGGTTGTTTGAGCATTCTTTGGTTTTGGAGTCAGGACAATTATAATCTGGTTTGTCCACTGAACTAACTCTGTGAAAATGACCAAAATACCATCTTTTCATATTAACAAACAAATAAATGCTAGACCCCAAATAAAGTGAGTTCAGTTCAGTTCAGTCGTTCAGTCATGTCGACTCTTTGTGACCCCATGAATTGCAGCACACCAGGCCTCCCTGTCCATCACCATCTCCCAGAGTTCACTCAGACTCATGTTCATCGAGTCCGTGATGCCATCCAGCCTTCTCATCCTCTGTCGTCCCCTTCTCCTCATGCTCCCACTCCCTCCCAGCATCAGAGTCTTTTCCAATGAGTCAACTCTTCGCATGAGGTGGCCAAAGTACTGGAGCTTCAGCTTTAGCATCATTCCTTCCAAAGAAATCCCAGGGCTGATCTTCAGAATGGACTGGTTGGATCTCCTTGCAGTCCAAGGGACTCTCAAGAGTCTTCTCCAAAACCATAGTTCAAAAGCATCAATTCTTCTGCGCTCAGCCTTCTTCACAGTCCAACTCTCACATCCGTACATAACCACAGGAAAAACCATAGCCTTGACTAGACGGACCTTAGTCGGCAAAGTAATGTCTCTGCTTTTGAATATACTATCTAGGTTGGTCATAACTTTTCTTCCAAGGAGTAAGCGTCTTTTAATTTCATGGCTGCAGTCACCATCTGCAGTGATTTTGGAGCCCCCCAAAATAAAGCCTGACACTGTTTCCACTGTTTCCCCATCTATTTGCCATGAAGTGATGGGGCCAGATGCCATGATCTTCGTTTTCTGAATGTTGAGCTTTAAGCCAACTTCTTCACTTTCCTCTTTCACTTTCATCAAGAGACTTTTTAGCTCCTCTTCACTTTCTGCCATAAGGGTGGTGTCATCTGCATTTCTGAGGTTATTGATATTTCTCCCGACAATCTTGATTCCAGCTTGTGTTTCTTCCAGTCCAGCGTTTCTCATGATGTACTCTGCATGTCTGCCTCCCTACTTTTTGTTCTTCAGCTCCTCTGTTTTTTTACTTTTTACCTGGACTTCCAAGTGAGAGTTTGTTTGATAGTAATATTACACTGAGCGAATGGGTTGAAAACCACAGTATCTATTTCAATATCATATGCAAAAATACCCCAGGCCCTCAACTCTCTTGAACAGGCCTACTACCTGTTTTATTGAAGCGAAGTCAATGACATCACAGCTTAGGTTAATGATCAGTGAATATGGTCAGTGGGAAATAAAAAAGGACTGTTAGTCAAGTGGAGGAAAACACTAGAAACTTGCTACAACATTCAAATGTACCTAGATGTCAGGCATATTTACTGTAACATACAAAAGTGTTTATTTAGTGTTACAGATCAGTATTATAACTAGAAAACAATTCTTCTCATAAAATACTAAACTCTTGCTACCTAAATACTGTATCATTGAATTAATAGTTTCACTTTCAACTAACATTTGATGATACCCAATCAGGGCTCCTATTCATCCTGCTTCTGTTGGCTTTTTAATGAGATCTAAATGTCAGTGAAATAAATGGACAAGTTTAAATTGATAAAAGCTATATCTCTGCATTTTTGGCAACCTTGCATTTATTGGTACTTGAGATCTCAGTTTACACTTTGTTTTCATTATATACTATGAAAGAAGAGCTATGGTTATGAAATTTAAATAACCAATCACATCTTTAGGATGCTACTTATGAGAGGACAGTTCATGCAGAACTATCTGGACTTGATTCACATTAGCAACCAGCACAGAGAGTGGTTAATGACAAAGATGATGAGATGACTTGTCAGTGAGGTGCCACTCTGAAATGTGTCCACCTTGAAAAGTTATATACAGTCCCATGAATTAGGAATCTGCAATGGCAACCCACTGCAGTACTCTTGCCTGGAAAATCCCATGGACGGAGGAGCCTGGCAGGCTGCAGTCCATGGGGCCGCTAAGAGTTGGACACGACTGAGCGACTTCACTTGCGCTTTCATGCACTGGAGAAGGAAATGGCAACCCACTCCAGTGTTCTTGCCTGGAGAATCCCAGGGACAGGGGAGCCTGGTGGGCTGCCATCTATGGGGTCCCACAGAGTCGGACACGACTGAAGTGACTTAGTAGCAGCAGCAGCAGCAGCAAGTTTCTCTTTAGAGTTGTCACCTATATACAAAATCAGATGTTCCCCAAGGGAAACAGTTACATCATCGTGTAGAAAAAGAGTTAACCTAGCAGGCCCGTGTCTGCTTACAAGGGTAACCTTTGTTGAGCACCTTGAAATGTAGATTTTAAGATGGCTATTCCCTGGTAAGAACAGCTCACTGCACTTAGATTGTTTATGCAAACAATATGGTTTATGTTGAGCACCTGCTTTCTTTCTGGGTGTCTGGAATTTGTGGGGATGCTATGTAGACAGTGCCTATTGACCAGCCCCCAATAAAAACCCCGGGACCTGAGTCTCTAAAAAGATTCCCTGGGAGGTAACATTTTTAACACTTAACATCATAAATCATTGCTGGAAGAATTAAGTGTGTCCTGTGTGACTCTGTAGGGTTCTCAGGTGGCACTAATGGTAAAGAACATACCTGCCAATGCAGGAGACATGGGTTTGATACCTGGGCTGAGAAGATTCCCTAGAGGAGGGCATGGCAACCCACTCCAGCATTCTTGCCTGGAGGATCCCACGGACAGAGGAGCCTGGAGGGCTACAGTACATGGGGTAGCAAAGAGTCAGACACAACTGGGCGACTTTCACTTTCACTTTAACTAGACAAAAGATTATTCGATACTCAAACAAAAGATTATGATCTCAGGTACCACCTCCCTTTTTCCAGTAATTCCATGTCATTGGGTGAGAAATGGGAGGAAAATATTTCATAACAGGACATATAAAGCAATCCACACTCTCCTGGACTACATTTATAAACATATTCTCAGTTCCAAGTCCAAATTACAGTTTTTAATTACCTTTTTATTGGCATCATTAAACATTATTTGGCTTCAGAATGATGAAATGGATTAATTACATGTCAAAAAATGATAGTGCAGGTCTTAAGTACATTGCTTGAGGCATAGATCACTATTAATAATCTAGAGTCATGTAGACTATTCATTAATATTTTTATTCCTATGACACTGTCAGAGGATGGTGTATACCACTCAATTAATGTATCTTCTACTTGCCTGGTCCTGATCTGAAAATGTCTTTTTAATTTATTTCTCAAAGTTGTTTCAGTGTTTATGGATTTAATAAAATTGAATTTATGATCATTAAAATATAGCTATAAGCCTTTAATCCAGATTTTTTCTTTTTTTGGCCACATTCCATGGCATGTGAAATCCTAGCTCCCCAACCAGAAATTAAACCCACAACACCTATAGTAGAAGCATGGAGTCTTAACCAACAGCCAAGGAAAGCTCTCTCTAGATTTCTGATTGAACCACTGAGAGTACGATAATGAATTGTAGTCTAAATGCGATAGAAGTCCTTTGTCCTTGTGTTAATTTAAGCAGAATTCACTGTTCTAAATTTGCAGGTGTTGTGGAGGGGAAAATTTCCCCCTTTATCCCTCTTGAGTTCTTGTGGCAGGACTAATAACAAGAGAAAAAGAAACAAATATTAATTCCTATGCTTGGAGGTCTTATAAAAATGGAACCTAAGAAATGACCGAAGCATATCACTTTTTATAGTTTTTAAACAAAGAAACAGTAAGTTTGGAACTGAAGAAACTTAGGCTTTGGATGCTTAGTTAGTGAGGGATCTAGATGGAGTTTGGGATTTGGGTAGTAAATTAAAGAAATACCAAGGGTTGTTTATATAGGTTTCTTGGCCCAGAATTTCCTATCTCTGGTGATAAAGTTGTACTGCTGCATCCAGTTGCAGGGAGTGTACTTTTCATATGAGACATTTATTTCCTACTTTCAGAAGGACAGAGAGGAGAATCAAAACAGTTAGTGCAAGAAGGACTAACTGTTTATTAAGTAACTTTATTCAAACCAAAAGAGTCGTTAAACCATTGAGGCACATTTTGAGAAGACCTACTCTGGCCCACAATGCAAGTGTACCATTCATTATATGCCCACTGCAGACGTTTTACATACATACCCCAATATGAGAAATTTACCCTTCAGATTTAGTACTTTTGACTGTTAGAAACATAAATGCCTGTTTCCTGTATACAAGTGATAGATTTCCTTATGACTACTTATAATCCAGCAATTGGGCCAAGCTGACTTGAGGTGGAATCTTTGGCCAACAAAAGGCAATATCTTTTTCAAAGTGTAAATGATGGACCAGAGCTTCTGGGAAGTTATTTTCTGAATGTTAATAACCCTTATCTTGACTAGAAGCTGTAGTGGTGGCATAAATAAGCAAAAGCTTTAGTTAGTTTGATCATAGGAGCCTATTTGAAGAGATACATATAATTCTTTGTTCTTATTCAGTCACTTGCTGCTGCTGCTACTGCTGCTAAGTCGCTTCAGTCGTGTCCGACTCTGTGCAACCCCATAGACGGCAGCCCACCAGGCTCCCCCGTCCCTGGGATTCTCCAGGCAAGAACACTGGAGTGGGTTGACATTCCCCTCTCCAATGCATGAAAGTAAAAACTGAAAGTGAAGTCGCTCAGTCATGTCCAACTCTTCACGATCCCATGGACTGCAGTCCACCAGGCTTCTCCGTCCATGGGATTTTCCAGGCAAGGGTACTGGAGTAGGGTGCCGTTGCCTTCTCCGATTCAGTCACTTAGTTGTGTCCAACTCTTTGCGACCCCATGGATGACAGCATGCCAAGCTTCCCTGTCCTTCACTGTCTCCCAGAGTGCTCAAACTCAAGTCCATTGAGTCAATGATGTCATCCATCCATCTCCTCCTCTGTCACCCTCTTCTTCTCTTGCTCTCAATCTTTCTCAGCATCAGAGGCTTTTTCCAGTGAGTCTGCTCTTCACATGAGGCAGCCAAACTATTGGAGCTTCAGCTTCAGAATCAGTCCTTCCAATGAATATTCAGTGTTGATTTCCTTTAAGATTACTGGCTTGATCTCCTTGCAATCCAAGGGACTCTCAAGAGTCTTCTCCAGTACCACAGTTCATAAGCATCAGTTCTTCAGCACTCAGCCTTGTTTGTGGTCCAACTCTCACATGTTCACATGAATATGGCTGCTGGAAAAATCATAGCTTTGACTATACAGGCCTTTGTTGGCAAAGGTCTGCTTTTTAATATACTGTCTAGGTTTGTCATAACTTTTCTTCCAAGGAGTGAGCATTTCTTAATTCATGGCTGCAGTCACCATCTGCAGTGATTTTGGAGTCCAAGAAAATAAAATCTGTCACTGATTCCACTTTTCCTCCCATCTATTTGCCATGAAGTGATGGGATCACATGCCATGAGCTTAGTTTTTGGGGCACTGAATTTTAAGAAAGTTTAGTTTTAAGCTAAATAATCCAAATACATAAAATCATAAAACAGAATGAGAAGCAAAAAGCCAGTTAATATTAGTTTGCTGTGACCCTAACATGCCACTGAGAATACCAAACTAACAACAGACCCTGGAGCTGAACCCCAGATCTTTAATCAATTTTAACTCTCATGATTAGTGTACCACCAGGGACACAGTAGCCCCCATTCTTTTCCCAGGGGTTCCAAGGTGAGAGGGCCATTTCTGAGTCCACTAGCTGATGTCTAGTGGTGACATTCTCCTTACATGGGTCGTGGCCTCTCCTTAGGACAAATTACCTTGTGAGGCTGGTTGGTGGTATATTGCCAAGAGGGCCCCAGGCATCAGAGTTTCTGGGTTTAAATATTAGTTCTATTATTTACTTCCTAGTAATCTTGGAAAAGCTACTAAACTATTCTGAGCCTCAATTCTATTTTTAAAATTGGTGTCATCATTCCCAGGTAATATTGCAATATTTAATTAAAAATATTTAAATTAAATAAATATTTAATTAAATTTAAGTTTAAAATTTAAATGAGTACTCATGCCAGAAACTAAGAAAGCAGTCAAGAAACACATACATAAATATGTAAAGAATAGGAACCAACCTAAACTGGGTTCCCAAGACAACAGCTGGAACCATTTGAGCAACAAATTTAGTAATATCACACTAGATTACAATTCAAGTCTAAAGTAAATAGACCTGAGTTCATATTGATACAAACAAAAGTTCATAAGTATATAGATGGGGAGAAAGTGATAAATCACCCTTACAAGAGGATTCCAAACAACAATATAGGTACTATCTCCTCCAAGAAGTGGAGTGTGATTCTCACACCTCACTCTTCCTTGAGTGGGG
>SJXQ01012346.1:35617-78562 GCA_006408695.1 Aepyceros melampus
CAAACCAAGCAGCTACTACTGTAGTCAAAGTGATCAAGGTTGACATCACTAGTATATGTCATATTAGTATCATGTAGCCTCTGATACGATGAGGAGAAAGAAGCAGATCCCTTTATGATATGCTTTCTCCGCAAACCCATGGGGACTTCCCAGGTGGCGCTAGTAGTGGAGAACCCACCTGTCAATGCAGGAGACATGAGAAGCATGGTTTGATCCCTGTGTCAGGAAGATCCCCTGGAGGAGAGCATGGCAACCCACACCAGTATTCCTGCCTAGAGAATCCCCTAGAGAGAAGAGCCTGGTGGGCTACAGTCAATAAGGTTGCAAAGAGCTAGACACGACTAAAGTGATTTAGCACAGATGCACAAACCCGTGACCTAAAGTCTAATCACAAGAAAAACACCAGACACACCCGAATGGACAAACTGTCTACAAAATGTCTGACCAGTATTCTTCAATGTGCCAAAGTCTTGAAAAGCAAGGTAAGACAAACAAATTGTCATAGACCAATGGCATCTCAATAGATGGGATGACTGAACCAAAGGTGGTATTCTGGATGGGATCCTAGAACAGGAAGAAGAATCATTAGTGTAAAAAAAGTGAAATATGAATTGAATCTGAAGTTTAGTTAAAATAATGTACTGATGTTACTTTCTTAGTTTTGACAAATGTATAAAAAGTATTAGCATTATAGTTCTTGGTAGGTGTTATATAGAAAATCTGCACAATTTTTGTAATTTTTCTGTAAATCTAAATTTGTTTCAAAATTAAAATTTTAAGTAGGAGATGGAGGAGGAGGAAGACAAAGAGGAAAAGAAGTGGCAGAGCAAAAGTCAGTTATTTAATTCTCCTTTTCATTCATATTGAGAACGAATATTCTCACACTTTGTGATTGCATTTATGTCAAAGTCAAGAACAAGCAATGCTACATATTGGAAGGCTACAAGATAAGAAGGCTATTAGACTTGAGGAGGGTGAAAGGGACCAGAAGTGGGCATGAAGAGACCACCAGAGTTCTGAAAACTTCCTGTTTCTTGCTCTGAGAGATAGTAACACGGATATATGTGCTTGTTTTGTGAAAATTCATCTAATAGGACAAAATAAGGATATATTTGCTTTTCTGTCTATATGTTATACTTGGATTGTTTTTTAAGTTTATATTGAAGGATAAATGGAAGAGGGAAACGGAGAGTTCAAGTTCAGAGTTCACTTAAATATTGGACAATCTCTCTCTTCTAAGTTTCATTCAGTTCAGTGGCTCAGTTGTGTCTGACTCTTTGTGATCCCATGAACTGCAGCACGCCAGGCCTCCCTGTCCATCACCAACTCCCAAGTCCATCCAAACCCATGCCCATTGAGTTGGTGATGCCATCCAACCATCTCATCTTCTACCATCCCCTTCTCCTCCTGCCCTCAATCTTTCCCAGCATCAGGGTCTTTTCCAGTGAGTCAACTCTTAACAACAGGTGGCCAAAGTATTGGAGTTTCAGCTTCAACATCAGTTCTTCCAATGAACACCCAGGACTGATCTCCTTTAGGATGGACTGGTTGGATCTCCTTGCAGTCCAAGGGACTCTCAAGAGTCTTCTCCAACACCACAGTTCAAAAGCATCAATTCTTCGGCACTCAGATTTCTTTATAGTCCAACTCTCACATTCATACATGACCACTGGAAAAATCATAGCCTGAATAGATGGAATTTTGTTGGCAAAGTATGTCTCTGCTTTTGAATATGCTATCTAGGTTGGTCATAACTTTCCTTCCAAGGAGTAAGCATCTTTAAATTTAATGGCTGCAGTCACCATCTACAGTGATTTTGGAGCCCAGAAAAATAAAGTCAGCCACTGTTTTCACTGTTTCCCCATCTATTTGCCATGAAGTGATGGGACGAGATGCCAGGATCTTAGTTGTCTGGATGTTGAGCTTTAAGCCAACGTCTTCACTCTCCTCTTTTACTTTCATCAAGAGGCTCTTTAGTTCCTCTTCACTTTCTGCCATAAGGGTGGTGTCATCTGCATATCTGAGGTTATTGATATTTCTCCCGGCAATCTTAATTCCGGGTTGTGCTTCCTCTAGCCCAGGTTTTCTCATGATGTACTCTGCATTGTGGCTATTCATAAGTCCATCTGTTACTGACCAGGGCTTTTGGCCTTCCCCAATCAATAGAAATTGTTAAGTGGCCAAACAAGAAATTCAGACAAGGCTTGATTGGGGCTCCTGCCACTGCAGAGGGAAGCAAAAAGCAAGTTAACAGTTTCCCTTGCTCAGTGCAGAATAGGGGCGAGCTGGTTCCTTATGTGGGGTTAGAATAGGGATGTAGAATAGCCTGTAGGGTTTAGAGGGCTTGCTTAGATAGTCTGCCCACTCCCTTGGGGGCTGTGTGCAGGGGGTGTGCACTCATGTACTCTGCATTTGTTCCTGACACACTTCAGAAGCTGCAGTTTAGGTTTGTTTTATCTTTTCTTCTCTCATTGACCATAATTAGCCCAACTGCACATGCCTGTAGTTATTTTTAGTCTCTTACAGTTTCTTTGCTGTCCAAGGAGTCGTCCAGGTGTAAGCATTACCGCAAAGGATCTGAGGTCCCAGCCTGTCTCACAAGCTCTGCTCAGGTTCTCAGAGTTTTATAACACAGCTGTGCATGCTGCCTTTCAAATCCTGACAGAAAACAGAATTTACGGTGAAATCACCTAATTCACTGTATCATACTTCAATTACTCAACAACTGACAGTCTCTCTGATCACCTCAGGTAACAATAGTGCATAGTATTTAGATAAGACCCACACAGAGGCAGTAAAGACACAGTTCCTAGTAACTCATGTCAAGCCCACCTGCATGGATCATATATGTTTTCTTCAGTTATTTTAAAATTCTTAACATTAGACTGGGAAAAATAAGAGAAAAGGGATTTCTCCTTTTCTGAGCAATTCAATTAGAGAATGGAATACGCATTTTTTAATGTAATCTGAAGTTTTCTGAGCTTGGTCTGTAAGTAGTGGTTGCTGCTGCTGCTAAGTCGCTTCAGTCGTGTCCGACTCTGTGCGACCCCATGGACTACAGCCCACCAGGCTCCTCTGTCCATGGGATTTGCCAGGCAAGAGTACTGGAGTGGGTTGCCATTGCCTTCTCTGGTAAGTAGTGGTAGGCAACTATAAAATATTGCTACTATGCCAGGAAAAATGTGGAAGTAATTTTTGACTGAAAGGTACTCCTCACTTAGAGCAGACTCTCCCACGAGAAATACTTATCAAGAAGCTTTAAATTGAAAAAAGAAATAGGAAAAAAAAAGTGGGTGGAAGAGAGGGAATGGAGGAAGAGTCAGCAAAGGAGCAGGTTTCCATTTGAAATTTAAATTGGCAGCTGGCACTATTTGAATCATTCTGCATTTAATATAATTTGAATGGGGTAGATGATAGTCTTGCATTTTCAAGAGGCAAAGCAAAACCTTGAAAATGAGGAAGGTACAAACTTGTTATTTTGCTCAGCTCAATTTGATGCACTTCCTTTCACTATGTTTAGAAGAAAATGAGGTGTAGGTATTTTATTTGTTTACTTCTTGTCGGCACAATATGCAGACGATGTGACTGCATACCCCATGACCATGACTCTAAACTATTAAGTGAATTATGAAATAAGCTAGAAAGGTATATTGCACAACCCAGGGAATATAGTAAATATTTTATAATAGCTATAAATGGAATATAACCTCTAAAGATCACGATATTTTACACTTGTAATTTATATAATATTATACAGCATCGCTGTTGTTCAGTTGTGTAGTCGTGTCTAACTTTTTGTGACCCCATGGACTGCAGCGTGCCAGGCCTCCCTGTCTCTCACCATCCCCCAGAGTTGGCCCAAGTCTATGCTCATCGCATTGGTGATGCTGTCCAGTCATCTGATCCTCTGACACTGTCTTCTCCTTCTGATCTTGCTCTTTCCCAGCATCAGGGACTTTTTTCAATGAGTCATCTGTTATCATCAGATGACCAAAATACTGGAGCTTCAGCTTCAGCATCAGTCCTTCCAGTGAATATTCAGGGTTGATCTCCCTTAAGATTGAGTTGTTTGGTCTCCTGTCTGTCCAAAATACTTTCAGGAGTCTTCTCCAGCACCACAGTTTGAAGGCATCAATTCTTTGGCGTTCTGCCTTCTTTATGGTCCAGCTTTCACAACCATATGTGACCACTGTGGAGACCATAACCTTGACCATACCAGCAAAGTGATATCTCTGCTTTTCAACACTCTGTCTATGTTTGTCCTTGCTTTCCTGCCAAGAAGTGATCGTCTTCTCATTTCATGACTGCAGTCACCATCCTCAGGTATTTTCAAGCCCAAGAAGAGGAAATCTGTCACTACTTCCACCTTTTCCCCTTCTATTTGCCATGCAATAGTGGAGCCTGATGCCACGATATTAGGGTTTTTTTTAAATAGTTAGTCTTAAGCCAGGTATAAGTTTTTTTAAAAAAAATATTTAGTCTTAAGCCAGCTCTTTCACTCTCTTCCTTCACCCTCATCAAGAGACTCTTTAGTTCCTCTTCACTTTCTGCCATTAGAATAGTATCATCCTCATATCTGAGTTGTTGATGTTTCTCCCACCTGTCTTGATTCCTCTTAGAGTAACACATCCAGCCCAGCATTTTTCATGATGCACTCAGGGTACAGGTTAAACAAACAGGGTGACAGCAAACAACCCTGACATACTCTTTTCTTGATCTTGAACCAATCAGTTGTTCCATACAGGGTTCTAACTGTTGCTTCTTGACATGCATACAGGTTCTCAGGAGACAGGTAAGATGGTCTGGTAGTCCCATCTCTCTAAGAGCTTTCCACAGTTTGTTATGATCTACACAGCCAAAGGCTTTAGTGTAGTCAATGAAACAGAGATAGATGTTTTTCTGAAATTTTCTTGCTTTGTCTGTAATCCAGTGAATGTTGGCAATTTAATCTCTAGTTCCTCTTCCTTTTCTAAATCTAGCTTGGATATTTGGAAGTTCTTGATTAACATAATGCTAAAGCCTGGAATGCAAGATTTTAAACATTATCTTACTAGCATGGGAGATGAGTGCAATTGTCCAATGGTTAGCATATTCTTTAGTACTAACCTTCTTGGAAATTGGGATGAAGATTGATCTTTTCCAGTCCTGTGGTTACTGCTGGGTCTTCCAGATTTGTTGACATAATGAAAGAAAAACCTTGATGGCATCATCCATTAGGGATTTGAATAGTTCTGTTGGAATTTCATCACATCCACTACTTTTATTAACAGCAGTGTTTCTTAAGGCCCACTTAATTTTGCACTCCAGAATGTCTGGCTCTGGGTGACTAACCACATTGTAGTAATTTGATTCATTAAGATATTTTTTATACAGTTCTTCCATGTATTCTTTCCACCTGTTATTGATCTCTTTAACATCTGCTAGGTCTCTACCATTTTTATCCTTTATTGTGTCCATCTTTGGGCAGAATCATCCCTTGATGTTTCCAATTTTCCTGAAGAGTTCTGTAGTCTTTCCCCTTTTTGTTGTTTTCTTCTATTATTAAACACTATACCTCAATTTAAAAATATATAAAAGTAACTTATGTATTATAAAAAAAACTGAAATTACTGAAACAATGGGCCAAAAACAAAACTTTGAGCTTGTGATTGATTTCAATGGAAATATCTGTTATATAGATTTAAACTGGGCTTAAAAGATAGTCATAATAAAAGACATCATACTAGTAAAGATTAATCATCTAAGAATGATATGCAGAAAAGAAAATTTAATTATTAATAACATAAAAATATGTAAATTACATTTATAAATCTAAAAGAATGTGCTTTATTTCACCAGAACACTAATTTTGTATACTTATTCAATTAGCATTCTGAAAACACACATCACAGTTCAGTTCAGTTCATTTCAGTTGCTCAGTCATGTCCGACTCTTTGTGACCCCATGAATCGCAGCACACCAGGCCTCCCTGTCCATCACCAATTCCCAGAGTTCACTCACGTCCATCGAGTCAGTGATGCCATCCAGCCTTCTCATCCTCTGTCATCCCCTTCTCTTCCTGCCCCCAATCCCTCCCAGCATCAGAGTCTTTTCCAATGAGTCAACTCGTCGCGTGAGGTGGCCAAAGTACTGGAGCTTCAGCTTTAGCATCATTCCTTCCAAAGAAATCTCAGGGCTGATCTCCTTCAGAATGGACTGTTTGGATCTCCTTGCAGTCCAAGGGACTCTCAAGAGTCTTCTCCAACACCACAGTTTAAAAGCATCAATTATTTGGCGCTCAGCCTTCTTCACAGTCCAACTCTCACATCCACCCAAGGAATATTAAAATTAGGATGGAAAGTAGAAAACAAAGATATGGAAGTAAAAGTATCTTGTATACAACACATTGCAACACATGAAAGCACATTCAATGTCTTAGTCCCTGCATGCACTTTCTGTCATGTCAGCAATGAGAAAAAGGAACTAATAGTTTGTGTCCTTCTAGAGAGAAGAGGAATTTTGCCTGTATGATCAGATTTTATCCTTATGATACTGAGGGTATGTGTTGCCATTCCAGTTTTATACATGCAATAACTGAAGTTTGAAAAAAAAATAAGAAAATTTAAGCCCAGGCTAAGGAAAGCATTAGAATGTGAGCCAGACCTTATGTGATCCAGAAGCTACTACTTTTGGACACCATTTTACTGACCCTCTGTTTTCCTAGTGTCTACCAGTGACTGAAATGCAGCTATTAGAAAACAATACCTCAGGGGAATTTGGTACTTGCTTAGGGCACCGGGAAGAAAACGGAGAGTTTTTAATTGTATTCTTTATCTGAAAAAGCATAGGATGGGTACAGAAGATAAAGTGAAAGTGAAAGTCACTCAGTTGCCTCCGAATCTTTGCAATCCCATGGACTGTACAATCCATGGAATTCTCCAGGCCAGAATACAGGAGTGGGTAGCCGTTCTCTTTCTCCAGGGGGTCTTCCCAACCCAGGGATTGAACCCAGGTTTCCCACATTGCAGGTGGATTCTTTAAAAGCTGAGCCACCAGGGAAGCCCAAGAATAATGGAGTGAGTAGCCTTCCTCTTCTCCAGTGGATCTTCCCCACTCAGGATTCAAACTGGGGTTTCCTGCATTGCAGGCAGCTTCTTTACCAGCTGAGCTACCAGATAAGCCCTGTAGCCTGCCAGGCTCCTTTGTCCATGGAATTTCCTGGGCAAGAATACTGGAATGGATTGCCGTTTCCTTCTCCAGGGCATCTTCCCTACCTAGGGATTGAACCTGGATCTCTTGCATTGCAGGCAGAAACTTCACCATCTGAGCCATCAGGGAAGGATATAGAAGATAAAGAAAACAAGCAAAGACTAAGTGACACTAGGGTACATGTTCCGTTCCGTTCCGTTCAGTCACTCAGTCGTGTCCGACTCTTTGCAACCCCGTGAATCGCAGCAGGCCAGGCCTCCCTGTCCATCACCAACTCCCGGAGTTCACTCAGACTCACGTCCATTGAGTCCGTGATGCCATCCAGCCATCTCATCCTCTGTCGTCCCCTTCTCCTCCTGCCCCCAATCCCTCCCAGCATCAGGGTCTTTTCCAATGAGTCAACTCTTTGCATGAGGTGGCCAAAGTACTGGAGCTTCAGTTTTAGCTTCATTCCTTCCAAAGAAATCCCAGGGTTGATCTCCTTCAGAATGGGCTGGTTGGATCTCCTTGCAGTTCAAGGGACTCTCAAGAGTCTTCTCCAACACCACAGTTCAAAAGCATCAATTCTTCGGCGCTCAGCCTTCTTCACAGTCCAACTCTCACATCCATACATGACCACAGGAAAAACCATAGCCTTGACTAGACAGACCTTAGTCGGAAAGTAATGTCTCTGCTTTTGAATATACTATCTAGGTTGGTCATAACTTTTCTTCCAAGGAGTAAGCACTTTTTAATTTCATGGCTGCAGTCACCATCTGACCCTAAAAGAGTGGGCACTGCAGGGCATCAGGATGGAATCCCAACATTCTCCTTCCTTCAGGGGTATTGTTAGTATGTAAAGAGAAACACAAACCTTAAAATCATCCTACTGGCAGCTTGGAGTCTAACTCTGTACCACTATTACTGTGAGTTTGCACTCAACGTCTATTTTCAGTTTGTCAGTGTTTGAAGTGGGAGAGACAGTGTCTGCATCATTGGGGTTCATTGTGAGTATTAAATAAGGTCATCCATATAAAGAACTAAATGTAGCACTTGGGTGGAACTAATGGTAAAGAATCTGCCTGCCAATGCAGGAAACTCGAATTCAATACCTGAGTTGGGAAGATCCCCTGGAGAAGAAAATGGCAACCCATTCCAGTGTTCTTGCCTGGGAAATCCCATGGAGATAGGATCCTGGCAGCCTACAGTCCATGGGGTTGCAAAGATGGGGACACAGCTAAGCACACAATGTAGCACCTGGACTACATTAGGCATTTAAATATTATTTCTTCTCATTTCATAAACTTTCTCTTTCATAGAACAAAGGAAACTGATAGCAAAGGATTGGTTCATTTGCACTTCTGTGGCAAAGAAGATTTGCCAAATCCAACTAATTATTCAGCATCATATGGGTTGAGTGTATAGATCTTGGGTCTATTCTTTGTTTTTCTTGTCCAGATGCTTGGTTCCACGTACGTGATGTTGTTGCTTAAGGACCAAAAACTGAAATATTCAAAGTGAAGTTGCTTGTTCATGTCTGGAGTTCACTCAGTTTTCCCCTAATTCTAGGTATAATGTGGTATTAGAAATAAGAGAATAAATAAGCTCAATAATCAGGCCAGGATTATTCACTTCTCTTTTAAGGTGTCAGCCTGGCAAAGACAAATATTTTATGTAAGTTCAACAAGAAGTGAAAGACTAAAATTATCAAGTAACCAATATCTTAAATACATAAAGTGAAAATATAAGCAGGCATGAGGTCTAAGAAGGGTGTTTTCACAGTTGTGCATAATTTAAAAGGAGAGGGCAAGTATAAATATAGATAATAAGAGCTGAAGGTATTTAAACTATTAAAATATTTAAATGCAGTTTGATTACATTGCCAAACAACTTTTTCTGCCCTGTCGTCAGGCACAACTAAATATAACCTTGCGTTCTGGTATATCAGAGATGTTATCTACTCAATAGATAATTAGCCTCTTGTATTAAAATGAAATGGATAAATATCACCTCATTAGTAGCATTGGACCCAAACTATTACCCTCTCTCTTCATAATCTGGAATTAGCCACAGAACATTTAGAAATCTAATGTCCAAAATGGAATATCCAAGGCTGAGTTTCAGGGCTATTGAGTGTCGGGTCAATAATAAAAAGTGACTGCCCCTGGATTTCAGATCAATGGGCTCTGAAAAGAAATTAAAAGACTTTGGGATTGGGGAATTCGCTGGTTGTCTCATTTTTACTTTCTGTGTATTGTCCCTTGCACATTAAACAATTGTGTTTTCACCAAGGAGATGATGGGTATTGAATCTTAGTTCTTTCCTTTCAAATGAGTCCATAATTCTATCAAAGGCTAGTTATAAGACCATAATCCAATTATTCTAAGCATCAGCCATCATTGGGTTCAAATGTGCTCTCATTAATATAAATGCTCTGCTTATAGAAGGCACTCAGAGTCTAAGGACAATTATCCTCCATCTCAAATTTCATTGCCTCCTTTTTAGTGAACAATGAAATGTATGACAGCTCCTAACATTTGAGTGATTTTAATATTTTCCCCAGGTTTTCCAGGAGTCATCAAGAAAATAAGTCAGAGAAAGACAAATATCATATGATATTACTTTCATGAAAAATTTAAAGAAAAAAAATATAAATGACCATATTTACAAAACAAAAACAGATTGACAAACAGAAAATTAACTCATGGTTATCAGGGAGGAAGGTGAGGAAGAGGGATAAATTGAGAGTTTGGGGTTGACATATTCACATTGCTATATTTTAAATAGATAATCAATAAGGACCTACTGTATAGCGCAGGGACTCTGCTCAGTACTCTGTAATAATCTAAGCAAGCAAATAATTGGAAACAGAATAGTTACATGTATATGTATAACTGAATCACACTTGAAACTAACAAAACACTGTTAATCAATTTTGTTTGTGTGTGTTAATTCGCTTCAGTTGTGTCTGACTCAGTTGTGTCCAACTCTTTGCAACCCTATAGACTGTAACTCCAACACAAATTAAAAGTTTTAAAAATGAAGTAATTGCAAGTTTAAAAAAATAAAAGTAAAGACTATCTCCAGTCAATTGATTCCCCATCTCCCTGTCTTCCTCTGTATTTCCAGAAAACTCAAGGTCATTGTTTCTGAAGTGCTACACATTCTGCTACTTTCTCTTCTGGGCGTAGTAGTATCCTTTAGTATCATTCTGGTGCCCAGGGGATCAACACAGTATTGTACTAGGTACTTTGGGGTAATGCAGTTGAGTCTTTTTTTAACTCCTGCCTTTATCTGAACTCTTCTCAATACCTGTCTCCTGTAGCAGATGCTTCCATCAGACACATATGAAAGGATTGGGAACTCATGTACACCCGTGGTAGATTCATGTCAATGTATGGCAAAACCAATACAGTAATGTAAAGTAAAATAAAGTAAAAAAAAAAAACTAACAGGAACAAACTCCTACAGTCCCCACTCTAGCCCTTCTCTCATATATCTGTCAAAACTGGATAAGTTAGGGACTTCCTTGATGGTCCAGTGGTTAAGAATCTGCCTGCCAATGCAAGGGACATGGGTTCAATCCCTGGACTGAGAACTAAGATCCCACATGTCCTGGGGCAACTAAGCGCATGTGCTGAAACTACTGAAACACCTGTGCCCTAGAGCTCATGCTCTGAGATAAGAGAAGCCACTGCAACGAGAAGCCCAACCATCATAACTAGAGAGTAGCCGCTGCATACAATACAGAAAGATGTCACACAGCAACAAAGAGCCCGTGCACCTCAGCAAAGACCCAGCACAGCCAAACAAGCAAGCAAGCAAACAAACAAACAGAAAAAGTGGCTAAGTTATCCAGTCTCAATCCTGATGCTCAATTTTATCCACCTCTGCAACGCCATGTCTGTAGCCTGCCAGACTCCATTGTCTATAGGATTTTTCCAGGCAAGAATACTGGAGTGGGGTGCCATTTCCTTTTCCAGGGGATTTTCCTGATCCAGGGATTGAACCCACGTCTCCTGTGTTTCTTGCACTAGGAGTCAAATTCTTTATCACTGCGCTACCTGTCTACTTTATGCTGTGCTGTGCTTAGTCTCTCAGTCATGTTTGACTCTTTGCGACCACATGGACTGTAGCCCGCCAGGCTCCTCTGTCCATGGGGATTCTCCAGGCATGAATACAGGAGTGGGTTGCCATACCCCCCTCCAGGGGATCTTTCCAACCCAGGAATTGAACCCAGGTCTCCCACATTGCAAGTGGATTCTTTACCATCTGAGCCCTAGCTCAGTTAGGCTACTTTCAAATCTCAGTGACTTAAAATCATTGTGTTCCCTTGTTTCACCTATGAGAGGTCTATCACAGGCCAGGAAGGGAACCAGCACTCGGGAACTAAAACAGGATGATTATCCTCCCCCTCAAATTCTGCAGCCTCCTATTTAGTGAATAATGAAATGCTTCACCAGAGAGTGACATATGTCACTTTCATTTACAACTTACTTACCGCAAGTGTCATGTGATCCTTGTTGGGAGACGAGTGTGATCTGGGACATAAAATCCTGCCGAGTGCCTGATTGAAGGAGAACTGTCACTATTTGATAAACAGCATTACCAATTTGTAAATGGGCTCAAAATTAGGCTGAGTGAGGACTACTGAAAGCCTGTTGCCTGTGTTATTTGCCACTGTTGCCACCTGCTTCTCCAAACCTCTGCCCGGGCACCTCTATAGCAAGATTACTCCTTTTGCAAGAATAAACAAAATCGCCCATCATCTCAGGAAATCAATTAATGCAAAAAGACATCTTCAGAGTGTCCCTGTGCTCTAGGTTCACTGACTAATCTAATTTGGACTCCGCTCAGAGACCTGAGTACAGCAGAGCTCAGTTTCTGAAAGATGTTCATATTACAAGCTACTCTAAACACCGATTTTACTCACAAAAATCTTTAAGATTAAAGTAAGTCCATTTGATAGTATGAAGATAAATCATATAAAGGTTATATGATTTAATGGTAAAGTATAGTTTATAATTTTTGAGTTCAGGCATAACTATCCTTTTCTTTCCAAATCATCTTAATTCCTTCTCAAAAATCAGAATAAGTAGAATTATACCCTAGAGGCTATAGAATTTTTTTTAATTATATTCCCTTCTTTTTATAATAACTAGAAATGATGGATAGGCATTTGAGTAGAATAATTTGTTCTTAAATCTTAATTAATTATCATAAGGGTCTTATTTGCTTGATAAACTTAGTAAGTGATCTGCAGACTTTTAAATTTATGGATTTACTAATCCCAAAAGCACATATCAAAAATACTAGGCATACTATGATAAAATGAAATGCAACTCAGTAATATTAAAGTGAATAATAATCTAAGTTAATCATAATCCAAATACTCAGGTCAAAAATATATCATCTGTTTGACTCTCTCCTCTTTTGTACTCTCCTTGCTTCTTCTAATACGGCAGGATATTTTATTCTGCTACTGCTACTGCTAAGTCGCTTCAGTCGTGTCTGACTCTGTGTGACCCCGTAGATGGTAGCCCACCAGGCTCCCCCGTCCCTGGGATTCTCCAGGCAAGAACACTGGAGTGGGTTGCCATTTCCTTCTCCATTTAGCAGGACATTGCCAACAAAATTGTTCTATTTGGCCACTTGGACTAGCTGTGCAGATGATGAGAGGAGGTACCTCCTCTCATCATCTGCACAGCTAGTCCAAGTCTCCAGCATCCTTCTCCTGGAGTACAGAAGCAGCCTTGTCATTTACTTTTCTGTCTCCACACTTGCTTACTGAGTCATTTTTCACCTAGAAGACAAAATTTTTAAACCCTTTTTTTATCATGTAACAAAATGCACATAGGCTTCCCGGGTGGCGCTAATGGAAGAAATAGGAGACTCGGGTTTGATCCCTGGGTCAGGAAGATCTCCTAGAGGAGGACATGGCAACCTACTTCAGTATTCTTGCCTGGAAAATCCTCATGGACAGAGAAGCCTGGCTGGCTACAGTCCATAAGGTTGCACAGAGTCGGACACGACTGAAGTAACTTAGCACACATGTATGTCCATAATGCATATACAGAAAAGTGCATAAACACAGCATTTAACCAATTATTGTAAGGGCAAATACTTATATAATTATCAATGTAATTAAGAAACAGAACCTTACTGGGACTTCTCTAGTGGTCCAGTGGCTAAGACTCCCTCCATCCTCCTAATGCAGGGAGCCTGGGTTCTATTCCTGATCAGGAACTAGATTCCACATGCTGCAACTAAAAAAGAGCCTGCTAGGACTTTCTTGGTGGTCCAGTAGTTAAGACTCTGCACCCAAATGCAGGGGGCACAAGTTCAACCCCTATTCAGGGAACTATGATCCTGTGTGCAGTACAACAACCCCACCCCACCCCCACCCCCAAAAAACAAAAGGATCCTGCATGCCACAGTGAAGACCTGGCCCAGCCAAATACATAAATACACATTATCTAGATCCAGCATCAGAGCTTATCCCTGATTAAAACCACTTTTCTCACCCTTAAATGTAATATTTATTTTGAATTTAGGCAATCACTTCCTTGCTTTGCTGTATATGCCTCCTCAAATGGGATGTACATTTTCTAACTTCTTTTTGAATTTTATATAAATAGAATCATATAATTTGTATTGTTTTTATATGTAGCTTTTTAAATAATGTATTTATACATGTTACCTGTATGTGTTTGTGGTTTTGCCAATGTTCTCTTCTGCTAACAAATCACTCCCACTGGTACTCCAGAGTGGTATAAAACAAACAGCTATTTTATTATGCTCATAGATTCTGGGGTCAGGAAATTATACAAGGCATAGCTTGGAGACTTCTCTCTGATACATAATGTTGGAGTCTCAGCTTAAAAGACTCTAATGTCTAGGGACTGAAATCAGCTGGAGGCTTCTTTGCTTGTCTGCTCAGCTAATATCATATAGGTCAGATTGCCTGAGTCCTTCCAAACAGCATGGGTGTATCAGGGTTCAGTTCATATCCGAATCTTTGCATAGACAGCTTTTTTTACATGGCAACTCAGGACTCTGATAGTGAGTGTTCCAGCAGCTCTAGGGAGAAATGCATGCCATTTTATGATCTAGACTCTCAAGACATATGGCACTTTCATTCAATTCTGTTGGTCAGAATTGCTACAAGCTCAACTAGATTCAAAGAAAGGATACATGGACCCTACCTCTTGATGAGAAATGTCAAGTAATTTCTTGCCATGTTTTAATACAGTAGTATTCCATTGTATGAATGCTTTAGTTACATATCCTATTCTTAACAGATACTGAGATGGTTTCCACTTAGGACTGTTATGAACAATGCTCCTATTAACATTCTTGAGCATATATTCTGGTACACATCAGCATGCATTTCTGGAAGACATACATATAGGAATAGAATTTCTGGGTCTTGGGGTGCACAACATTCAACTTTACTAGATACTGTCAATGTGTTTCTTGGTGGTAAAGAAGCTGCCTGCAATGCAGGAGACTTTCATCAATCCCTTGGTCAAGAAGATCCCCTGAAGAAGGAAATGGCAACCCACTGCAGTATTCTTGCCTGGAAAATTCCCTGGACAGAGGAGCCTGGCAGGGTACAGTCCAAACACACACAGCAGTTTGCATTGGTCCCAAGTATACAAATAGGAACTATTGCCAACATAGAGTGGTCTCTTTAAAATGTAATACTTTTGCTTAATAGCTTACAGAGATTCCAATGGCACTCAACACAAAAAGTAAATGCTTTGCCATGGCCCAGAAGGCCATGATTTGTTCTCTGCACATTTCTGTGACATCATCACCTAGTATAGGACCTGCCACAAAGGTCCACCCCCATTGGCCTTCTTCCTAATCCAACAACAACGACAAACTCTTTTCCTACATAGGACCATTGCACCTGCTGGTTCCCGTGCCTGAAAAACTAATAATCCCCAGTTCAGATATCTGTTCTTCAGAGAATACTTTTCTGACCACCAATCCAAACTGCTTCCCATTCCCCATTTCTAATTCCTCTCCCTCTAACCATTCTGTTCTCATGAAATCATGAATCATCATATAAAATCATCTTTATGTATGTATTTGCTTATTTTTCAAACCTCTCACCATTAGAATCCACAGTGACTTGAAGTGTGTAGAAGACTGTTTTTTTTGATGAATGCATTATTTTCTACAGTTATTTAAATATTTGAACAAATTTGCCAAGGCATTTGAAAACGGGAGTATTCTTCTTATATATTTATTTATGTTTAGTACCGCACTTGAGTAAATTTGGAATATTATTTTTTTTTTAATTTGGCTAAAATGAATGTTGAAATTGAATGAACTCTCATAGTCTGGATTGGTTTTTGAAATTTTTAATTGGCTACGCTGAGTCTGGGCTTCCCTGGTTGCTCGGTGGTAAAGAATCTGCCTGAAAATGCAGGACATGTAGGAAGATGTGGGTTCAATTCCTGGGTCAGGAAGATCCCCTGGAGTAGGAAATGGCAACCCACTCCAGTATGCTTGCCTGGGAAATCCCATGGACAGAGGAGCCTAGCGGGTTGCACCCATGGGGTTGCAGAAGAGTCAGATGCTGATTTAGTGACTAAAAGAACAAACAACCCTGGATCTGAGAGACCAGTTAGCACAATGTCTGTTCCTGAGTGTAAAAAGGCAGTTTAAAGAATAAAACCCACTTGACTTCCTTCATTATTAATTTTTCTCTTTTACTTTCTTCAATTTCTTTCCATTGTTTCTCCCTCTACCCTTTAATAGGTAATAGACTCAGGCCTCTGTTGTACGCTATTGAGATGCTAAAATTTGACTCCCATATTTTTGAAACTGTGAAAAAAGTAGTGATGCTAGAAAAACTGTCTTTTCAACGCAGCTAGCAGATCTTTGTTTTGCACAGAGTGGAGAATTTTAAAAAAAGATTGGTGTGCAAATTGTCCCTTTCTTTATGACCATCTCATGAGTGGGTCAGTTAATTGTGTGAATTTAAAGCATATGATATGGAGATAGTTGGGAAGCCATGGATGAAAAAAATTAAACTTTTTAGGAAAAGGATTAAAACAGTCATTTTAGTTGAAGACAGTCACATCTCAGCTGATTGTCCTTTCAGGGAGGTGACTCTTAAGCTTTAGCTGCATTGGGTTTGTTAATACACATATCGCTGGTCCCAGAGTTCACTCAGTAGGTTGGAGGGAAATGGGACCTGTTGAACAAGTTCTGGGCTGATGCATGTGTTGCTGGTTTGAGTGCCACACTCAACAGTCACTGCTTCCTGTTCTTTTTCCCTGAAGTATCTGAATTCTTGCTCTTTTATCCTTCTTCAAGATTCCAAATGATATGCAAATCATTCAGTTTTAACCCCAGCTACTATACCTTTGGGTACAACTCTCGTATTTCTTTTTTTTTTTTTTTTAATTTTTAAACAATCCTTATTTTTTAGTTTCTTTTGCTTTACAATACTGTATTCATCTTGCTATACATTGACATGAATCAGCCACGAGTGTACATGAACTCCCAATCCCGACCCCCACCACACCCTCCCGCCCCACATCATCTCTCTGGATTATCCCCATGCATCAGTCCCAAGCATCCTGCATCCTGCATCGAACCTAGACTGGTGATTCATTTCACTTATGATATCATACATGTTATAGTGCCACTCTCCCAAATCATCCCACCCTCTCCCTCTCCCACATGTGTACCCCAATGTTCATCACAGCACTGTTTATAATAGCCAGGATATGGAAGCAACCTAAATGTCCATCAGTAGATGAATGGATAAGAAAGCTCTGGTACATATACACAATGGAGTATTACACAGCCATTAAAAAGAATACATTTGAATCAGTTCTAATGAGGTGGATGAAGCTGGAGCTGATTATACAGAGTGAAGTAAGGCAGAAAGAAAAACACCAATACAGTATACTTACACATATATATGGAATTTAGAAAGATGGTAATGATAAACCTGTGTGTGAGATAGCAAAAGAGACACAGATGTATAGAACTCTCGTATTTCTAAGTGATGAGTTCAGTTCAGTTCAGTCTCCCACTCATGTCCAACTCTTTGCGACCTCATGAATCGCAGCACGCCAGGCCTCTCTGTCCATCACCAACTCCCGGAGTTCACTCAAACTCATGTCCATCGAGTCAGTGATGCCATCCAGCCATCTCATCCTCTGTCGTCCCCTTCTCCTCCTGCCCCCAATCCCTCCCAGCATCAGAGTCTTTTCCAGTGAGTCAACTCTTCACATGAGGTGGCCAAAGTATTGGAGTTTCAGCTTCAGCATCAGTCCTTTCAATGAACACCCAAGACTGATCTCCTTTAGGATGGACTTGTTGCATCTCCTTGCAGTCCAAGGGACTCTCAAGAGTCTTCTCCAACACCACAGTTCAAAAGCATCAATTCTTTGGCACTTAGCTTTCTTCACAGTCCAACTCTCACATCCATACATGACCACTGGAAAAACCATAGCCTTGACTAGACNTAATAGCACACATTATTCCATTATTCTAATTTTGTGACTCACTACTACATGCCTGAATCTGGTTGATTTTTGTTACTGGTGGTAGTTATGTTCTCTAAAGTTTCTTAAAAAACACTGAATTAGTGAATACTATATCACTGTCCCTAGAAGAAATTCAGTTAGGTTTCTACAAGCCTCTGATCACATTACTGTCACCAAATGATGGATGCATAACCTTGTTTTAAGATACCTTATTTAGTATCTGTTGTTAATTCACTAACATTAAACCCATGGCCAATAGAACTCATGGCTTCCATTAATCTTTAATTCAGTCCAGTTGCTCAGTCATGTCTGACTGTGCGACCCCATGAACTGCAATACGCCAGGCCTCCCTGTCCATCACAACTCCCGGAGTTTACTCAAACTCGCGTCCATTGAGACAGTGACGCCATCCAACCATCTCAATCCTCTGTCTTCCCCTTCTCTGCCTGCCTTCAATGCTTCCCAGCATCAGGGTCTTTCCAAGTGAGTCAGTTCTTTGCATCAGGAGGCCAAAGGATTGGAGTTTCAGCTTCAGCATCCATCCTTCTACTGAATATTCAGGACTGATTTCCCTTAGGATGGACTGGTTGGATCTCCTTGCAGTCCAAGGGACTCTCAAGAGTCTTCTTCAACACCACAGTTCAAAAGCATCAATTCTTCGGTGCTCAGCTTTCTTTACAGTACAACCCTCATATCCATACATGACTACTGGAAAAACCATAGCTTTGACTAGATGGATCTTTGTCAGCAAAGTAATGTCTCTGCTTTTTAATGTGCTGTCTATGTTGGTCATAGCTTTTCTTCCAAGGCACAATTGTCTTAATTTCAAGGCTGCAGTCACCATCCGCAGTGATTTTGGAGCCCCAAAAAATAGTCAGCCACTGTTTCCACTGTTTCCCCATCTATTTCCCACAAAGTGATGGGACCAGATGCCATGATCTTCGTTTTCTGAATGTTGAGCTTTAAGCCAACATTTTCACTCTCCTCTTTCACTTTCATCAAGAGGCTTTTTAGTTCCTTTTCACTTTCTGCCATAAATGTGATGTCATCTGCTTATCTGAGGTTATTGATATTTCTCCCAGCAATCTTGATTCCAGTGTGTGCTTCTTCCAGCCTAGCGTTTCTCATGATGTACTCTGCATAGACGTTAAATAAGCAGAGTGACAATGTATAGCCTTGACGTACTCCTTTTCCTATTTGGAACCAGTCTGTTGTTCCATGTCCAGTTCTAACTGTTGCTTCCTGACCTGCATACAGGTTTCTCAAAAGGAAGATCAGGTGGTCTGGTATTCCCATCTCAGAATTTTCCAGATTTGACTTTGCCAAATTCAAAGGGTTTGGCATAGTCAATAAAGCAGAAATAGATGTTTTTCTGGAACTCTCTTGCTTTTTTGATGATCTAGTAGATGTTGGCAATTTGATCTCTGGTTCCTCTGCCTTTTCCAAAACCAGCTTTAACATCTTGAAGTTCACAGTTCATGTACTGTTGAAGCCTGCCTTGGAAAATTTTGAGCATTACTTTACTAGCGTGTGAGATGAGTGCAATTGTGTGGTAGTTTGAGCATTCCTTGGCATTGCCTTTCTTTGGGATTGGAATGAAAACTGACCTTTTCCAGTCCTGTGGCCACTGCTGAGTGTTCCAAATTTGCTGGTATATTGAATGCAGCACTTTCACAGCATCATCTTTCAGGATTTGGAAGAGCTCAACTGGAATTCCATCACCTCCACTAGCTTTGTTCATAGTGATGCTTCTTAAGGCCCACTTGACTTTGCATTCCAGGATGTCTGGCTCTAGGCAGTTAACTTACCTAACACATATTTTCTCAATGAGTTACTTAAGAACAGTACACTACCCTTAGGGACCATTTAAAACAGCCAAATCACTCATAAAAAGCACAAAATTCCAAAAATTACAGTAATTATATTCTGAAAAGGACACTTGTTTACAGTATGAGAACTGCAACAAGATAGGCTGTCACCTTGTTCCATTTCATCAGGGATCATACATTTCAGGGGACTGATACAATGTATAATTGTATAATTATACATACATTATAAATGTATAATTATACAATATAATTGTATAATTTATAATGTATAGTTTTTTTCTGCTCTGCACATCAATATGCCATTAGGTTTGATTTCAGGGTTACTAATTTTAGTAAATGAATTCACAAACTGTGAAAAATAAGTATATGCTAACAACATGCTTTGTTCAGTATTTTTTCAACTTGAGTTTAGGAAGCCATATTTCTACTAATGAAGCCTAAAAATTCTGGCTTTTCTTTTTTTTTTTTTTGGTAGAGAGTACCACACTGACGATTGGCACAGATTCAAACATCAATGCAAAAGTTCTGAAGGACTTGTACATGGTTACTATGAACTGCTCAGCAGACTTTGCTGTATTCTCTTCTGTTGGCACTGAGCCAGAAAATCTAGCTTACTAGCAACATTATTTCATTATCTTCTCTGGGATGGCAGGAGAATATTCCCAATATGAAACAGGAAGAGTTGATATCTAACATATCTGTTCCCAACTGTTAATTTCAAAGAACTCTCAGGAGGATTAAATGATGGTATGACTCTATATGCCAAAAAAAATTACAGGAAAACTAAGGGTTTCCATTTTCTGTTTGGTTGGCGAGACTACAACTATTTATGAAATGAGATTGATATTCGAGGGTCACAAATTACCTCAGCAGGGTTACACACAGCAGAAGGGAATTGGGCCTTAGTTTTTATTAGTTGGCAATTTTGAGCCAATCATCCTAAAGACTATCATAATGATACAAAGGGGGAAAAATGATATTTCTTAGTCTATGCGGCTGCCATAACAAAATACCATAGACTGGGTAGCTTAAACAGCATAAATTTTTTTCTCACTGTTTTGGATGCTGACAAGTCCAAGGTTAAGATGCCAAGAGACTCTGTTTCTGACGAGCACTCTCTCCCCGACTTGTAGACGGCAGCCTTCTCATTGTCTCCTGATGTGTTTCAGGGTGAGGAGAAGGAAGGAAACATGCAGGAATGGGGGAGAGAACATGCTCTCTGCCTTCTTCTTGTGCTGTGCTTAGTCACTAGCTCAGTTGTGTCTGACTCTTTGCAATCCCATGGACTGTAGCCCGCCAGGCTCCTCTGTCCATGGGGATTCTCCAGGCAAGAATACTTGAATAAGTTGCCACGCCCTCCTTCTCCAGGGGATCTTCCCAACCCAGGGATGAAATCCAGGTCTCCCACATTGCAGGCAGATTTTTTTGCCATCTGAGCCACCAGGGAAGCCCAAGAATACTGGCGTGAGTAGCCTATCCCTTCTCCAAGGGAACTTCCCAACCCAGGAATTGAACTGGGGTCTCCTGCATTGCAGGCAGATTCTTTACCAGCTGAGCTACCAGGGAAGCCCCTATTGACCCTGGAAAGATCAATTTTCATTCCAATCCCAAAGAAGGGCAATGCCAAAAAATGTTCTAACTACCCAACAATTGCACTCATTTTGCATACTAGTAAGCTTTTACTTTCATGCACTGGAGAAGGAAATGGCAACCCACTCCAGTGTTCTTGCCTAGAGAATCCCAGGGACGGGGGAGCCTTGTCTCTGGGGTTGCACAGAGTCGGACACGACTGAAGTGACTTAGCAGCAGCAGCAAGGTTATGCTCAAAATCCTTCAAGCTAGGTTTCAGCAGTATGTGAAATGAAAACTTCCAGATGTACCAGCTGGGTTTAAAAAAAGGCAGAGGAACCAGAGATCAAATTGCCAACATTCGTTGGATCATAGAGAAATCAAGGGAATTCCAGAAAAATATCTGCTTCATGGACTATGAGAAAGCCTTGACTACGTGGATCACAACAACTGTGGAAAATTCTTAAAGAGACGGGAATACCAGACTATCTTACCTGTCTCCCGGGAAACCTGTATGCAGGTCAATAAGCAACAGATAGAACTTTATAGGGAACAACTATCTGGTTCAAATTTGGGAAAGGAGTATGTCAAGACTGTGCATTGTCACCTTGTTTATTTAACTTATATGCAGAGTTCAGTTCAGTTCAGTTCAGTCATTCAGTCGTGTCCAACTCTTTTCGACCCCATCAATCACAGCACGCCAGGCCTCTTTGTCCATCAACAACTCCCAGAGTTCACTCCGACTCATGTCCATCGAGTCAGTGATGCCATCCAGCCATCTCATGCTCTGTCTTCCCCATCTCCTCCTGCCCCCAATCCCTCCCAGCATCAGACTCTTTTCCAATGAGTCAACTCTTTGCATGAGGTGGCCAAAGTACTGGAGTTTCAGCTTTAGCATCATTCCTTCCAAAGAAATCCCAGGGCTGATCTCCTGCAGAATGTACTGATTGGATCTCGTTGCAGTCAAAGGGACTCTCAAGAATCTTCTCCAACACCACAGTTCAAAAGCGTCAATTCTTCGGTGCTCAGCTTTCTTCACAGTCCAACTCTCACATCTGTACATGACTACTGGAAAAATCATAGCCTTGACTAGACAGACCTTAGTCGACAAAGTAATGTCTCTGCTTTTGAATATGCTATCTAGGTTGGTCATAACTTTTCTTCCAAGGAGTAAACGTCTTTTAATTCATGGCTGCAGTCACTATCTGCAGTGATTTTGGAGCCCAAAAAAATAAAGTCTGACACTGTTTCCCCATCTATTTCCCATGAAGTGATGGGGCCAGATGCCATGATCTTCGTTTTCTGAATGTTGAGCTTTAAGCCAACTTTTTCACTCTCCTCTTTCACTTTCAACAAGAGGCTTTTTAGCTCCTCTTCACTTTCTGCCATAAGGGTGGTGTCATCTGCATATCTGAGGTTATTGATATTTTTTCCCAGCAATCTTGATTCCAGCTTGTGTTTCTTCCAATCCGCGTTTCTCATGATGTACTCTGCATATAAGTTAAATAAGCAGGGTGACAATATACAGCCTTGACGTACTCCTTTTCCTATTTGGAACCAGGCTGTTGTTCCATGTCCAGTTCTAACTGTTGCTTCCTGACCTGTATACAGATTTCTCAAGAGGCAGGTCACAGCCTTGTCTAACACAATGAAACCATGCCATGCCCACGGGGCAACCCAAGATGGGTGGGTCATGGTGGAGAGGTTTGGCAGAATGTGGTCCACTGGAGACAGGAATGGCAAACCACTTCAGTATTCTTCCTTGAGAACCCCATGAACAGTATGAAAAGGCAAAATGATAGGATACTGAAAGAGGAACTCCCCAGGTCAGTAGGTGCCCAATATGCTACTGGAGATTAGTGGAGAAATAACTCCAGAAAGAATGAAGGGATGGAGCCCAAGCAAAAACAATACCCAGCTGTGGATGTGACTGGTGACAGAAGCAAGATCTGATACTGTCAAGAGCAATATTGCATTCAGTTCAGTTCAGTTCAGTCGCTCAGTCATGTCCGACTCTTTGCAACCCCGTGAATCGCAGCACGCCAGGCCTCCCTGTCCATCACCAACTCCCGGAGTTCACCCAGACCCACGCCCATGTAGTCAGTGATACCATTAAGCCATCTCATCCTCTGTCGTCCTGTTTTGCTCCTGCCCCNAGTTCAGTTCAGTTCAGTCGCTCAGTCATGTCCGACTCTTTGCAACCCCGTGAATCGCAGCACGCCAGGCCTCCCTGTCCATCACCAACTCCCGGAGTTCACCCAGACCCACGCCCATGTAGTCAGTGATACCATTAAGCCATCTCATCCTCTGTCGTCCTGTTTTGCTCCTGCCCCCAATCCCTCCCAGCATCAGAGTCTTTTCCAGTGAGTCAACTCCGCATGAGGTGGCCAAAGTACTGGAGCTTCAGCTTCAGCATCATTCCTTCCAAAGAAATCCCAGGGCTGATTTCCTTCTGAATGGACTGGTTAAATCTTCTTGCAGTCCAAAGGACTCTCAAGAGTCTTCCTTCTTGACAAAACTCTATTAGTCTTTGCCCTGCTTCATTCCATATTCCAAGGCAAAATTTGCCTGTTACTCCAGATGTCTCCTGACTCCCTACTTTTGCATTCCAGTCCCCTATAATGAAAAGGACATCTTTTGGGGGTGTTAGTTCTAAAAGGTCTTGTAGGTCTTCATAGAATTGTTCAACTTTAGCTTCGCATAGGAACCTGGAATGTCAGGTTCATGAATCAAGGCAAACTTAAAGTGGTCAAACAAGAGATGGCAAGAGTGAATTTTGACATTCTAGGAATCAGTGAGCTTAAATGGACTGGAATGGGTGAATTTAAATCAGATGACCATTATATCTACTACTGTGGGCAGGAATCCCTCAGAAGAAATGCAATAGCCATCATGGTCAACAAAAGAGTCTGAAATGCAGTACTTGGATGCAATCTCAAAAATGACAGAATGATCTCTGTTTGTTTCCAATGCAAACCATTCAATATCACAGTAATCCAAGTCTATGCCCCAAACAGTAATGCTGAAGAAGCTGAAGTTGAACGGTTCTATGAAGACCTGTAAGACCTTTTAGAACTAACACCCAAAAAAGATGTCCTTTTCATTATTGGGGACTGGAATGCAAAAGTAGGAAGTCAAGAAACACCTGGAGTAACAGGCAAATTTGGCCTTGGAATATGGAATGAAGCAGGGCAAAGACTAATAGAGTTTTGCAAGAAAATACAAGATTGCTGGGAGAAATATCAAGAACCTCAGATATGCAGATGACACCACCCTTATGGCAGAAAGTGAAGAGGAACTAAAAAGCCTCTTGATGAAAGTGAAAGAGGAGAGTGAAAAAGTTGGCTTAAAGCTCAACATTCAGAAAACGAAGATCATGGCATCCAGTCCCATCACTTCCTGGGAAATAGATGGGGAAACAGTGGAAACAGTGTCAGACTTTATATTTTGGGCTCCAAAATCACTGCAGATGGTGACTGCAGCCATGAAATTAAAATACACTTACTCCTTGGAAGGAACGTTTTAACCAACCTAGATAGCATATTCAAAAGCAGAGACATTACTTTGCCAACTAAGGTCCATCTAGTCAAGGATCTAGTTTTTCCAGTGGTCATGTATGGATGTGAGAGTTGGACTGTGAAGAAGGCTGAGCACTGAAGAATTGATGCTTTTGAAGTGTGGTGTTGGAAAAGACTCTTGAGAGTCCCTTGGACTGCAAGGAGATCCAACCAGTCCATTCTAAAGATCAGTCCTGCGTGTTCATTGAATGGACTGATACTAAAGCTGAAGCTCCAGTACTTTGGCCACCTCATGTGAAGAGTTGACTCTGGAAAAGACCCTGATGTGGGAGGGACTGGGAGCAGGAGGAGAAGGGGACGACAAAGGATAGATGGCTGGATGACATCCCTGACTCAATAGACGTTAGTTTGAGTTAACTCTGGTAGTTGGTGATGGACAGGGAGTGCTGCTGCTGCTAAGTCACTCCAGTCGTGTCAGACTTTGTGCAACCTCATAGACGGCAGCCCACTAGGCCCCTCTGTCCCTGCGGTTCTCCAGGCAATAACACTGGAGAGGGTTGACAGGGAAGCCTGGCGTGCGACAATTCATGGGGTCACAAAGAGTCAGACACAACTGAGCGATTTAACTGAACTGAATTGCCTAGTGGTTTTCCCTACTTTCTTAAATTTAAGTCTGAATTTTGTAATAAGGGGTTCATGATCAGAGCTACAGTTGGCTCCTGGTCTTTTTTTTTTGTTGATGTATAGAGTGTCTTCATCTTTGGCTGCAAGGAATATAGTCAATTTGATTTCCATTTTTCCATTTGGTGATGTCCATGTGTAGAGTCATCTCTTGTGATGTTAAAAGAGGGAGTTTGCTATGGCCCGTGGGTTCTCGTGGCAAAACTCTATTAGCCTTTGCTCTGCTTTATTTTCTACTCCAAGGTCAAACTTGCCTATTACTCTAGGCATCTTTTGACTTCCTAGTTTTGCATTCCAGTCTCCTGTGATGAAAAAGGCTTTTTTTATTATTTTTATTTTTAAATACTATTCTAGAAGGCATTCTAGGTCTTCATAGAATCATCCAAATTCATCTTCTTTGTCATTAGTAGTTGTGATAGACTTTTATTATTGTGTTATTGAATGGTTTACCTTGGAAATGAACCAAGATCATTCTGTCATTTTTGAGATTGCCCCCAAGTACTGCATTTTGGACTCTTTCGTTGACTATGAGGGCTACTCCATTTCTTCTCTGGATTCTTGCCCACAGTAGAAGGTCTAAATTAAATTTGTCATATGAATTTAATTTGGTCATCTAATTAAATTCACTCATTCCCATCCATTTTAGTTGGATAATGGAAAAAGCAAGAGAGTTCCAGAAAAACATCTATTTCTGCTTTATTGACTATGCCAAGCCTTTGACTGTGTGGATAACAATAAACTGTGCAAAATTCTGAGAGAGATGGGAATACCAGACCACCTGACCTGTCTCTTGAGAAATCTGTATGCAGGTCAGGAAGCAACAGAACTGGACATGGAACAACAGACTGGTTCCAAATAGGAAAAGGAGTACGTCAAGGCTGTATATTGTCCCCTTGCTTATTTAACTTCTATGCAGAATACATCATGAGAAACGCTGGACTGGAAGAAACACAAGCTGGAATCAAGATTGCTGGGAGAAATATCAAAAACCTCAGATGTGCAGATGACACCACCCTTATGGCAGAAAGTGAAGAGGAGCTAAAAAGCTTCTTGATGAAAGTGAAAGAGGAGAGTGAAAAAGTTGGCTTAAAGCTCAACATTCAGAAAACGAAGATCATGGCATCCAGTCCCATCACTTCATGGGAAATAGATGGAGAAACAGTGGGAACAGTGTCAGACTTTATTTTTTTGGGGCTCCAAAATTACTGCAGATGGTGATTGCAGCCATGAAATTTTAAACAACACGTACTCCTTGGAAGGAAAGTTATGACCAACCTAGATAGCATATTCAAAAGCAGAGACATTACTTGGCAGACTAAGGTCCATCTAGTCAAGGCTATGGTTTTTCCAGTAGTCATGTATGGATGTGAGAGTTGGACTGTAAAGAAGGCTGAGTGCTGAAGAATTGATGCTTTTGAACTGTGGTGTTGGAGAAGACTCTTGAGAGTAGCTTGGATTGCAAGGAAATCCAACCAGTCCATTCTGAAGGTGATCAGCCCTGGGATTTCTTTGGAAGGAATGATGCTGAAACTGAAGCTCCAGTACTTTGACCACCTATTGCGAAGAGTTGACTCACTGGAAAAAACCTTGATGCTGGGAAGGATTGGGGGCAGGAGGAGAAGGGGATCACCGAGGATGAGATGGCTGAATGGCGTCACTGACTCCATGGGCGTGGGTCTGGGTGAACTCCGGGAGTTGGTGATGGACAGGGAGGCCTGGCAAGCTGCGATTCTGGGGTCACAAACAGTCAGACACAACTGAGCGACTGAACTGATTCCTAAAATGTCAATTCACTCTTGTCATCTGCTGTTTGACCACTTCCTATTTACCTTGATTCATGGACCTAACATTCCCGCTTCCTATACAATTTTGTTCTTACAGTATCAGGCTTTACTTCCACCACCAGTCACTTCCATAACAATATGTTGTTTGTGCTCTGGCTCCTATATGAGATAATACATATATAGACTTTAGTATTCCCTAGTACTCTACTCTACACGAGTCAGAGGTTAATAGTGTAAGAGTTTATACATACACATGCAAACACTTTGCATTAGAGTCTGGGTGAATTTGTTACCATTAGCCCACATTCCTAGACAAAAATATATGGTTCAAAATGAAAACACAAAATGCTAATGAGACAACAGATTTAATATAAAGCATCAATAAATGAAAATTAGATAAACTGGACTTTATATTCAAACTTTTCTGCTCATCATGTCTTATGGTTGAAAAATCAGAAAGCAAGACATAAATTGGCAAAATATTTGGAATAATGATGACTGTGAAAGAATCTGTGTCTTAAACACAGAAGTAACTTTTAGAATTCAGTAAAAAGACTAACCACCAAGAGAAAATAAATGTAGATTAATAAAATTATTCCACAAGGAAAAATATGTTAATGACCAGTATGCACAAGAAAATATGCTCAACATCATTAATCATAAAGGATATACTAATCAGTTTTATATTAAGGCACAGTGATAAACAGCCTCGTATCTACTAGAATGACTAAGAGACAAAAGCCTGACTTTCATTTTCAAGAATGTTATATGCTAGAGAACACAGATTAGAATAAGTTCCTTGAAAGGAAAACATAAGATGAAATCCTGAGCAGATACAGAAGGATTAATCTGTGGTAAATCTATTTTCCTTTTAATAGGAAAGAATAGGTTCAATTCTACTTGAGGTAGAATAATAATGCTAGAGTTTTTGATGTGTATTTTCTCAGGAATCTAAGAAACAGGCTTTTCATTGGTAGTGAGACTTATCAAAGATAGTGGAGAAAGGAGACTTAAAAAATTTTTTTACATTAGAAAGCAGGAATAAAGTGGAATTGCTGGGCAGTGTTTTCTTCATCTGCATTTGGGTGATTTTATATTGTAATAATCAGTAGAGGCAGAGAGGATGGAGTATGGAGTCAGACCACATTTAAATCTCATATTGGAAAAATCATACATGTGATCTTGGAAACAGGAAGATTTACTTGTGCTACTCTTTCCTCATTTGTAAAATTAGGATACTGAAAGCAAGTTGTTTGCAAAGATGAAGTGAGTTAATATATGTAAATATTTAATACTCTAAGTATACAGTGTTACTGTTAAGCTAACAATAGCAACACCTCTTTGTTCAACTGCTCAGGAACACAAGGAAATAGACAAGATATAGATGAGGAAATGCCACATAGTTACATGTAATCAGAGTTGGAAATTTTCAGGTCACTGAACTGCAGTGTGAGTTAAAAGAGTAAAGAGCATTATCTATGAATAAAGAGTAAAGAACCAGAATCTATGCTGAATAACAAAAGTGAAAATGTGAAGGGTAACAGTAGTGACATAATGCTGACTGAGTTCTAAGTTAGATTTCTACATGAGTGGGTAAACAGAGAAATAAGGTAGCAGGTCGACAGAGTGTGTTAACTTGGATAGTTTAGATTTCTGAATCAATATATTTTCAAATCATAACTATTTTAAGATATGATAATGCGGATGAAGACTGATGTGATTTGGGGGAATGGTTTTGGGGAATGAAAAGATCCAAGGGACTGTGTGGTCCATTTTTAGACTAACCTTTATGTGCAGTTTGAGGTTATACAGAAGAGTAAAAGGAGGGAGAAAACTATGATCTGAATTCTAAAAGACTTAAAATCTGAACCAGGGCAAATAAAAAGTCTGAATATGAAATACCACATAGGATAGAAAGTGGTATTTCACATCATATGCTTCACTGAAACTAAATCTTTTATACGAGGAAACAAGATAAAAGTTTTGGAAGTGAGTGAGAATGAGGAAACCTACACTAGCTCCATCTTGGCTGGTGCCTAAAAACCTGAGATATTTACCAAAAAGGGCAGTATCACCGGGGTCTATCTAAGACAAAAGGAACTCTCAGAAAAGAGGTTAAAAAATACAGAAAGTTTGATAAAACGTTCAGGATAATAGAGAATGATTTAGAGCCAGGATATATTAGAGGATCTGTAGAGAATAACAATGTAAATCAAAGTGAGGAAGGATGGACCTGTGAGCCTGAGATTTGTGGCCTTAAATATAGCCTAGCATATGGTTTGAGGCCTGATCGTCTCTTCAAGATAAACAGATTCTCATCTCTAAAAATATATTTGGAACATCCATGCCACTATCTATCCTATAGTTAATGACTATCTGCTGGCCTGGATTAAGGGCAATCATGGTTGGAGCATTAGGCTTTCAGATGACCTTTAACTGGCCATTCTTTCTGGAAACAACTATAAGGAAAGACCTAGAAATGAATAACAAAGAAATGAAGTTCATATACACTAAAGTTTGAGTGTCAAAATGCACCCATTTTTTTTCATTTCCTCCATTTAACATACAATTTCAACTGATATCTAACAATAATATGAAAACTTAAAAAAGTACACATATATATCTAATTTTTTATTAATCTATGAAGATGAAGGATAATAGATGTATGAAAAGGGATATTGACATAAGTTGTTTTAACTCATTTCTTATATAGTTTCTCATTTGCAGAGTGTGCTATTAACCAAAACATCTTTGTAGCAGTGCCAATCTTCAGCTTAGCATATGAATTCAAAGGGGAGAGATTGAAATTTTGAGCAGAGTGTCCTGTGTCTTCAATTTAAGCTGAATGGCTGCTGATTTTACTATGAGGCAATAATGACAGCTTCCTCACTGAGAAGAATCACTGATAACTGTGTCCCCTCCATGGGCACTGCCCTTCCTGACCTCACCACCAAAGAGTAGTTTATTCTTCCTAAAGAGTAGAGCAGGGAGTTTTTGGAGTAAAGACTGTTTTCGTGAATAATTATATATAGGAATTCATGTACAGACAATAAAGTCACATAACCATAAATCCCTAGAACACTATGCTGGACATTCTCCTGCTTACAGGTGTCTTCCACATATTTTAAGGTAAAAACAATGATAAAAGCTTTGCATTTCTTCCCTGTCCCAATTGACTATAAGTCATTTGAAAACTGTCTACAAATGTTGCTTGTTAATGTTCTCCAAGGCTGAATTATTTTGTTTAAATTGGGGCAGTGTAAGTTCCAAAGAACAGTTCCAAATCGTTTATCAAGGAGATACACTCTCTTAAGGAATAAAGTAATAGTCTTTAGCTTACTTTAGGGGGTGTGGAATCTTAAAATCAGGGAACATGTCTCTTTTCACTTTTTACACTTAAATGTATCTGTTTTACTTAGTAAAATGCTAATTGGAGGTGTTTAACAAATCACCTGGTGCAGTCTGTGGGGTCGCTGAAAAGAGTCGGAAGGACTGAGCGACTGAACTGAACTGAACTGAACTGACAAATACATCTTGACTCTTTTGCAGATGTGACAGCAAAGTCTTTTCCTCCTATACTTTTTTCTTATATTCCTATTACCCAACATTGGACAAGAATCAGAATGAAATATGACTTCAAAAAAAAAAGAATCTATTAAATGTTTACCTTGCATTAAGTGTTCAAAATCTATAATGATTAAAATTAAGGAATAGCAACAGCCCTCTAGCAGTTTGTAACCTAGTGTTCTGCAAGTATCTATGTAGCTCTAATAAATCCATAAATCCAAGCGACTTTGTTTGTGCAGAATTGATTTTTTTAAAGAGGATTCAATTAGATCACTTGTCAACATTTAGACACCACATGAAAATTCCGTTTCTTCCCCAGTTTCCATTGAACAGTGACTGTTGCACAGATTCACATTCCAAACTCCACAAGCTCTTTTATGAGTTTAAAGAATTTTATTTTCTCATTCCCTTTTCTCTCATTAATACATTTATTAGAGGGCATGGCACCCTCCCAGGAAGCAAAAGGAAGAGACAATAATTGAGAGGAAAAAAAAAAAAAGACAGTGGGAAGTCGGTGAACATTCATTATTTTTCATATTATTACATATTTAAAAAATTCTTATTATTTTATTGGCCTCAGCTAGATAATAGGAATAAACATGAAGCTGAATATTCTTTCACAAGACATATATTTTCATAATGTTTATGGATAAAAAGCTTTATATTTCAATATATTGTTCATAATTCTAAGAGAAAGTTGATTCCTTACACTATTCACCAAATGACTCTGAAAGAGGCAAACATCTAGTCCATTCAGTGTCACATGTTTTAATCAATACATTTTTTTTCCATTCTAAAATAATATTTACCACCAATAGATCTGTACAATTTAAGTAAACCTAAAGAACCACTGGGCTTCCCTGGTGGCTCACGTGGTAAAGAATCTGCCCGTTTTTTTTTTTTTTTCCTTTTCAATTTTCAGGGTTTGATTTGGTTTCTAGGACCAGCTACTGAGCACTCCTCATTTCTAGGCTTCTGACTACAACCCCACCATTATTTCACCTTCAAAAGTTTTAATTTTCTTTCTGGAATGTCAATGATATTCATGATTTGCTGGTTACAACTTCAAGTAACACTTCTGCTTTATTTATCATTATTATTATGTATTTTTTCAGCTAGCATATTTGCTGTCTTTCCCCTAGAGAATCTGAGTCCACTCCTCCAGGACCTTTGCGTCTTCCAGAAGGGCCTTTTCCTACTCTTGAAGAGCACTGTTCTGTCTCAGAGCCTTGTTCTCCTCACGAAGGGCCTGTTCCTCCTTCCACAGAGCCTGTTCTTCCAGCTCCAGAGCCAGATCTTCTTTCATAGGGCCTCTTCCTCCATCTTGATCGCACGCTCTTGATGCTGTAAGGGCCTTAATCTCCTCGTGGAGAGACCTTATTTCTTCTTGAAGTGATTTCATCCTTCTGGAAAGCTTTCTCCTCTTCCCAGAGAGCCTTGACCTGAGCCTCCAGAGCTCGATTCTGTTGCCAATAAGACTATTTTTCTGTGTCAAGGCATTCATCTCTTCCCCAGGTGATTTTTGGCTTTATGAAATACTGCTGTTAAACTTACACAACACCTGATTTTGCTGTCTCAGGGAATGGTTTTCCTCATGAAGTAAATGGTTGACCATTCAGAAGGGTTTTTTTTTTTTTTTTTTTCCTTGCCGAGGGGCTTTGTTTTCTCTCCAGAGAGACTTGTCTTTTGAGAGAGCCTTGTTTTCATTCCTGGACACCTTATTTTCTGAAGATTTTATCCCACCTTGTGAGATATATGTTTGAGCTTGTTTGGATCTTGGGTGCAAGAGAGGAAAACAAATGCAGTATTTTAAATCTGTTTGATTCAGAGACAAACATTATTTCTTACTGTTTTATCTGAGCAGAGTATGTAAATTCTCAACATGCTGGGCTTAGGCAAAGGTGAACTAATGGTATTTAGAACAAAAGTGTCCTAGATTTGTTGAGAATGTGTTTGTATAGCATTGGCTTTTGATTGACTTGCAAAAACAGTAAACCTAGCAGGGATTTAAAAAGGCTCAGTCAAGCCCACTGCAGGAAAATTAGATAAATAAACAAACAGTGAAATTATGAGCAAAAGTCAATAAATTATTAGGTTAATATAAAAAAATGAAAAGGTTTAAATTTCAACAAAAATTATAAATTAATAATTCTAAATTACATATCCAATGTATAAATAGATGTTAGATCAAGGTTAATCTATTGAAGTTGTCTGTATTAACATAAGCTAAATTCTGAGCTAAACTATGTAAAGTCAACTATTAACCTTTAACTAATATATTCATTGTTGTTTAGTCCTTAATTTGTGTCTGACTCTTCTGTGACCCCATTGACTGTAACCCAGAAGGCTCCTCTGTCCAAGGGATTTCCCAGGCAAAAATACTGGCATGGGTTGTCATTTCGTTTTACAGGGAATCTTCCTTAACCAGGAATTGAACCCATGTCTCTGGCTTAGCAGAGGATTCTTCACTGCTGGGCCATCTAGGAAGCCGAATATATTCAATATTTGAAATTAATCACCAGCTATTAATGTGAAAAATACCATATGCTTAAAAAAATGTATTTCATTGTAAGAACTAGAAAGCATTTTTAAAGAAGTTATTCACTATAATTTTTACCATGTTTACTTATATATTTAGTAGTAGTATTACATATTTTAAAAAATATTCACAGTCTTATATTTCTGTGGTCTCTGGATTCCCTGCAAGCCTAATTCTTCTTAGTACTGGAAAACATCTAGGCAAGGTTTTATGTCATCTATAGTGATGTCATATGTGATCTATAGTGATGTCATATGTGATATACCAGGTGCTATATATATTGATTTGTTGAGTCTTAATATATTTTTTAAGAAAAAATGTAACTTAAAAGTAATGCTATATTTGATATCTTTCATACTAATTTTTCTTTCATCTAATTTCATTTAATATTTCACAACTAATATCTTTCATCTAATTTATTAAAATGTATATATAAGATTGATTTTTGTTATAAGTGAAACAACTTCTAATACCTTCATAACCTAGGAATTAGCAATTACTTGTAAATACTGTACAATTAAAGGTGAAAATACTTTAAATGATTTTAATATTGATGAAACAATAATACACTGGATATCAGTATCAAATAATTTTGTAAATTACACCAATAAACTAGTACTAACTAGCAACATTTAAATTCCAGTAATGTTATCTAAGGTAATTTTTTTATTTTATAAAATATATGTCCACTGTTGAAATATAAGGGTATTTTTATAATTTTTAAAATTTAAATCTTTGATGAGATATTTAAATATTGAAATCTTTGCATATTCCATAGATATCACGTTTTAGTTATCTATACTTATAAATTTTAAATTGGTTTAAGATATAAACATGAAAATAGGATATATAATAGCATGTTCAAACTGAAACCACTCACTTTCATAAAGATTTGCTAATTTATTCATCATGAGAGATTTCCTACCAGCTATTTACATTATGTCTGTCCACCATTAATTGGAAAAGTATTTTTTTCACACATACATAACTCTCTAATAATAATATAGTAAAAAACCTAATGGCATGAAATGAGAGTTAATGTAAAATTAAGATTTATGTGAAATTTTTCAACTTCTTTGTTTTTAACTTTATGATAGTGAAATATCCTTTTGATCATTTCATTTGTAATTGACTGAGAAACTATTTCGTATAACTATGTACTGGTTTCTCTTTATGCCAGTGTTCTTAGTCTAGCTGTTTTGCTTCTGCTACTATGGTAGCTGACGATTCAAAAAGGGTTTCAAAGATAAAAAACCCTGGACATTCTGCATTGGGATGTTGTATTCTTGAAATTGAAGGGAAAACTAGGAATTAAGAAGAAAATCTTTGTTGTCCTCAAACTATTGAATACATTGAATTTATAATTTAAAACTTTAGCTCAAATAAACTACATATCCAGATAGTTTCACCAAGAGATTCTTTCAAATATTTAAGAAAGAAAAGATATTATTTCTAGGATCTCTTTCAGATGAGAAAAAAAAAAAAACTTGTTTTGAAGCCACATTATGTAAAATCCTGGTGAGCTAATTACAAGAAAGAAAAACTATAGTCTGAAGTGTCTCATAAACATAGATGCAAAAACCTAAACAAAAGATTAGCAAACCAAGTCCAACAATACATAACAATACATAAAATGCACCACTGTCAAACTGGGTTCAATTCATGAATGCAAGATTGAGTTAACATTGGGAAATCAATTAATGTAATTCACTACATTAATTTGTTCTGTTAAGAACAAAGGAGAATATTTTCATCTCCTGCCAAGATGAGAAAAATAGTTTCTGTATATTCAGAAAAAAAAATTATAAAACAAAATCAACACAGTTTTATTATTAAAACAGAAACCAAACTAAAGAAACCTTCAACAACAATGTTTTAACATGCTGAGAGCACAAAAGAACTTTAATTCAATTGTGAGTGCTAAAAACACCTAGAAAAACATAGCAGATTATGATGTACAAATAGATCACAAATATACAAGGATGCCCACAATCATCACTTTGATTCTTCCTTATCCTGAAGTTTTTATTATTGCAAGAGAAGAAAGTATGTAAGAATTAGAAAAACATAAGGCTCTTAGGATTTGCATGTAATATTTCAAATATTTATTTAAAAAATGCTACATTATTATCATAAAATAGTTAATCTACAACTAGCTTATTAAAATTGAGTATAGTTTAGTAAGATTATTGATGTAAGGTCAATCTAAAATTAGCTTTATTTACATATATTTAGCTAATGACTGGAAAATGAATTTTATAATTATATTAATACATTATATACATTGGCAGTAAAACCACACAGAAATCAATTTTAACCAGACTGCTATATTGAAAAGTGTAAACATTACTGAGAGAAACTGTTTTAGTTTGCTAAGTTGCGACCCTGTTAGGGGAAAAACACTGGCTGACACCACCCAACACGGGCAGGCTCTCTAATAACCATTCACATGAGTTGTTTTACTATGGGAGGTCCTGGTAAGAAATACGGGACTAATAAGCCACCACCAACAAGAAGAGTTCAGGAAAGGTCAAAAGGAACATCGCATGTCCATCCACCTCCCAAAATCCCTCTCACTAGTGTCCATCTTGGCTGAGTGATGCCTATGCCACCAGGAAGGACTCTGAGTCAGAATGATTGGCTAAAGACAACCCAGAAAATAATCCCATAACCATAAAACCCAAGACTGTGAGTCACATGGCAGAGCAGTTCTCCTGGGTTCACTTACCCTGCTGCTCTCCGCCCTGGTTCCGTCTTCCAATAAAGTCTCTTGCTTTGTCAGCGCGTGTCACCTCAGACAATTCTTTTCTGAGTGTAGGACAAGAGCCTGCTCTTTGAGAGGGAGGCTCTGCCTTCCTACAACAACCTCATGGCCCATAGTTTGCCAGGTTCTTCTGTCCATGGGATTTCCCAGGCAAGAATAGTGGAGTGGGTTTCCAAGAGAGAAATTAGTGAGCTATAAATAGCAGGAAGAGTAGACCATGTTTATGATTGGAAGGTACAATATTGGAAGGATGTTAAATTTCATCAAATAGATTTAATATTCAATGAATTCTCTGGAAAAATAATCACAGCAGTTTGTATAGGCACGCATATGTATTTCTATTGAAATGCCAGGAAAAGATATGACAATCTTAAAAAATATCAGCTTTTTAAAAAGCTATAGTAAATTAAACAGTGTTGTGTTAATTTGAAGGTAGATAAGATGGATAGATATCTGCAACAGAGCAGATGTACATATTCAAGGACATTTGCTACTTGGAACAAAACTGAGAAATCTCTCCAACAACAAAAGAAAGTGAAACAAACAATACACCTCATATGATTTTATTTACATGAAGTGCAAAATCATGTGATAATATATAATATTACAAGCCAGAATAAAGAAAGTTTCTTAGAGTTAAGGATGTGCTAATGATAGTATGTATGATTTACGCAAAATATTACTGTAAAAAGGCAATAGGAGAAAATATTCACACAAAAATGGATATATCTTTGAGTTTGGTTATTTTTATACAAGTCTACAATTTAATACAGTGTTATCTTGGGCAAGTTACATTTTTCACTCTCCTTTTCATCAACTATAAAGCAAAGAATACCTGATCATTTCATATGTATATACAATGAATAGATGTACACATAAGAACCATGCAAGATTGTCTAGCCCATGATAAGTGTGAGTCACCACTACCACCATCATCATTGTCATTATTATAATTATTTTTAAATTTTACTTATATTGAAAAGCACTTTCTAGCACACCTTTACATTTGTACCAAAAATCACTGGCATGGTTGCTCCAGTACTTTGCTTCAAAAATTCTTGGTCAGATTATTGTTTCCATTATTGGTAAATATATTATTCCTGATATCTTCAGATAAATCATAAATTTCAAGGTGGTCTTGAATTTAATATCATTAAAAAATTAAGTTGAAGAAAAGAAAACAAGGGAAAGGACTCCTTAACTATTTATTATTAATATTAGAAAATGTAGACTTCATTAAAGGAAAACAAATGTCATGTTTTATAACATCATTTTAGAAAGAAAAGTTTTCAAGCTTTTAAGATTTTTCTAAACATCCATTAATTGATTTGTAGATGAATTTTCTGGTTTCTTTTTAATTAACTTATTGACTAGGGCCATATTCTGTATAGTAATATAAGAATAGTGCCCGTATAATTGTAGATTATTGAGTAGAGCAAATATAGTAAAGATTCAAAATCATGTCCTCAGGAAACTTCTTGCAGCAGGTCAGGAATCATCTAACATTTTATAGTTAACTTACCTTATTTTCTGTGCTTTTTTTTGTTAAAAGCTTGGCACATATTGATTGCATAAAACATTTTATAAAAAAATAAAACCCCACATGAAAAATTGTGGTGTTAACAAAATTAGTATTCAAGAATTAAATGTCTTAACATTTAAGCTAGTGTTGTTTGGCCCTGGCTTTTGTCATTTTTCAGTTTTATAACCTTAATAGTCCTTTTAGAGAGTGAGCTATCTGCTCTAACTCAGCCTAAATGACTTTTATTTAAACTAAAATCAAGACTTTTGAAGATGAACAGCCACAAGACTATCAGGACCCCATGTCCAGAGACACTTGGGCTGCTGCTGCTGCTGTCACCTCAGTGGTGTCCAACTCTGTGTGACCCCATAGATGGCAGCCCATCAGGCTGCCCCATCCCTGGGATTCTCAAGGCAAGAAAACTGGAGTTGGGTACCATTTCCTTCTCCAATACATGAAAGTGAAAAGCGAAAGTGAAGTCGCTCATTGTGTCCAACTCTTAGCGCCCCCATGTACTGCAGCCTACCAGGATCCTCCATCCATGGGATTTTCCAGGCAAGAGTACTGGAATGGGTTGCCATTGCCTTCTCCAGAGACACTTGGGGGTGGGGAGCAATTTAAAATCTTAAATTTTTCTTAAATTTAAATATCACAGCACAAAATAACACATGGAAAACAAAAGACAAGCAGTAATCAAACATGACTAATGTGGAAAATTCTGAAAGAGATGGTATTATCAGACCACCTGACCTGCCTCTTGAGAAACCTATATGCAGAACAGGAAGCAGCAGTTAGAATACAAGATTGTCTAGCCCATGATAAGTGTGAGTCACCACTACCACCATCATCATTGTCATTATTATAATTATTTTTAAATTTTACTTATATTGAAAAGCACTTTCTAGCACACCTTTACATTTGTACCAAAAATCACTGGCATGGTTGCTCCAGTACTTTGCTTCAAAAATTCTTGGTCAGATTATTGTTTCCATTATTGGTAAATATATTATTCCTGATATCTTCAGATAAATCATAAATTTCAAGGTGGTCTTGAATTTAATATCATTAAAAAATTAAGTTGAAGAAAAGAAAACAAGGGAAAGGACTCCTTAACTATTTATTATTAATATTAGAAAATGTAGACTTCATTAAAGGAAAACAAATGTCATGTTTTAAACATCATTTTAGAAAGAAAAGTTTTCAAGCTTTATAAGATTTTTCTAAACATCCATTAATTGATTTGTAGATGAATTTTCTGGTTTCTTTTTAATTAACTTATTGACTAGGGCCATATTCTGTATAGTAATATAAGAATAGTGCCCGTATAATTGTAGATTATTGAGTAGAGCAAATATAGTAAAGATTCAAAATCATGTCCTCAGGAAACTTCTTGCAGCAGGTCAGGAATCATCTAACATTTTATAGTTAACTTACCTTATTTTCTGTGCTTTTTTTTGTTAAAAGCTTGGCACATATTGATTGCATAAAACATTTTATAAAAAAATAAAACCCCACATGAAAAATTGTGGTGTTAACAAAATTAGTATTCAAGAATTAAATGTCTTAACATTTAAGCTAGTGTTGTTTGGCCCTGGCTTTTGTCATTTTTCAGTTTTATAACCTTAATAGTCCTTTTAGAGAGTGAGCTATCTGCTCTAACTCAGCCTAAATGACTTTTATTTAAACTAAAATCAAGACTTTTGAAGATGAACAGCCACAAGACTATCAGGACCCCATGTCCAGAGACACTTGGGCTGCTGCTGCTGCTGTCACCTCAGTGGTGTCCAACTCTGTGTGACCCCATAGATGGCAGCCCATCAGGCTGCCCCATCCCTGGGATTCTCAAGGCAAGAAAACTGGAGTTGGGTACCATTTCCTTCTCCAATACATGAAAGTGAAAAGCGAAAGTGAAGTCGCTCATTGTGTCCAACTCTTAGCGCCCCCATGTACTGCAGCCTACCAGGATCCTCCATCCATGGGATTTTCCAGGCAAGAGTACTGGAATGGGTTGCCATTGCCTTCTCCAGAGACACTTGGGGGTGGGGAGCAATTTAAAATCTTAAATTTTTCTTAAATTTAAATATCACAGCACAAAATAACACATGGAAAACAAAAGACAAGCAGTAATCAAACATGACTAATGTGGAAAATTCTGAAAGAGATGGTATTATCAGACCACCTGACCTGCCTCTTGAGAACCTATATGCAGAACAGGAAGCAGCAGTTAGAATTGGACATGGAACAACAGACTGGTTCCAAACAGGAAAAGGAGTATGTCAAGGCTGTATATTGTCACCCTGTTTATTTAACTTATATGCAGAGTACATCATGAAAAACTCTGGGCTCGAAGAAGCACAAGCTGGAATCAAGATTGCTGGGAGAAACATCAAGAACCTCAGATATGCAGATGATACCACCCTTATGGCAGAAAGTGAAGAGGAACTAAAAAGCCTCTTGATGAAAGTGAAAGTAAAAGCCTCTTGACGAAAGAAGAGAGTGAAAAGTTTGGCTTAAAGCTCAACATTCAGAAAACGAAGATCATGGCATGTGGTCCCATCACTTCATGGAAAATAGATGGGGAAACAGTAGAAACAGTTTCAGACTTTATTTTTCTGGGTTCCAAAATCACTGCAGATGGTGACTGCAGCCATGAAATTAAAAGACGCTTACTCCTTGGAAGGAAAGTTATGACCAGCCTAGATGGCGTATTAAAAAGCAGAGATATTACTTTGCCAACAAAGGTCCGTCTAGTCATGGCTATGGTTTTTCCAGTGGTCATGTATGGATGTGAGAGTTGGACTGTGAAGAAAGCTGAGCACCGAAGAATTGATGCTTTTGAACTGTGGTGTTGGAGAAGACTTTTGAGAGTCCCTTGGACTACAAGGATATCCAACCAGTCCATCCTAAAGGAGATCAGTCCTGCGTGTTCATTGGAAGGACTGATGCTGAAGCTGAAACTCCAATACCTGTGCCACCTCATGCGGAATTGACTCATTGTAAAAGCTTTTGATGCTGGGAGGAATTGGGGGCAGGAGAAGAAGGGGACGACAGAGGATGAGATGGGCTGGATGGCATCACTGACTCGATGGGCATTTGCTTGAGTAAACTCTTGGAGTTGGTGATGGACAGGGAGGCCTGGCATGATGTGATTGATGGGATCACAAAGAGTCAGACACAACTGAGTGACTGAACTGAACTGAACTGAATGTAATATTGGGGTCTCTGGTGGCTCAGATGATAAAGAATCTACCAGCAATGCAGAAAGTCTGGGTGCAATCCCTGGATTGGGAAGATCCCGTGGAGGACCTAATTACTACACACTCCAGTATTCTTGCCTGGAGAATCCCATGGACAGAAGAGCCTGGTGGGCTACAGTTCATGGGATCACAGAGAGTCAGACACGACCACGCAACTAACATATACAAATGAATGTGGTATTACTGAGATTTTTGCGGTAACATTCCCAATAGCTTCATTATCCTCTGAGTTGTAGCTTCCCAAACTCATGTTGCTGTCCTAATCCTAGTAATTCAGAATGTAGGTGTATTTGGAGATAAATTCTATACCTCAGTAACTTAGATAAAATGAGGTCATTATGGTGGTCTCTATATCCTATTACTGGTGTCCTTATAAAAAGAGGAAATTTTGTCACAAACAGTCACAGAGGAAGACTATTTGAGGACAATACAAAAGGAAAAGACTACCATCTCCAAGTCCCAGAAGGAATTAGTCCTGCTGACATCTTAATCTTAAAGTTCTAGTCTCCAGAACAGTGAGAAAATAAATTTTTGCTTAAGTCTGTTGCTGCTGCTGCAGCTAAGTCGCTCCAGTTGTGTCCGACTCTGTGTGACCCCATAGACAGCAGCCCACCAGGCTCCGCCATCTTTGGGATTCTCCAGGCAAGAACACTGGAGTGGGTTGCCATTTCCTCCTCCAATGTATGAAAATGAAAAGTGAAAGTGAAGTCTCTCAGTCGTGTCCAACTCTTCTCGATCCCATGGACTGTACCCTACCAGGCTCCTCAGCCTATGGGATTTTCCAGGCAAGAGTACTGGAGTGGGTTGCCATTGCCTTAGGTCACTTAATAGTAATTTGTTATGGAAGGTATAGCAAACCAATGAAGAAATGATTTCTCCCTGCTTAATTTCTAAAAAAAAAAAAAAAAAAAAAGGAAAGAAAAAAAAAAACTGATGTGTGAAGTTTAATTCATAAGAAGAAACTGACTATCAATAGATCGGTTTAACTCTCCTACATTACCATTTTGCATAACCTTATTTTTATTTCTCTTTTGAGTTCCCAGTTTCTAACAACCAGTTCTAGATTCACTTTAGGCTTTAGCTAGGAACCCAGAACCTACATTCCCATGTGAGTGGGTATTTTCAATCATGCACAACAGTGGTTGTTTCTTCTCTTTTAATTAAACTGTTTAAAAAGTCTACCTCTTAAGGAAGTTTCTTTCTTTTGATTGAAGTACAGCTGACTTACAAGACTATATTCATTTCAGGTGTACAAATATTGATACCATATTTTTATATATTAGACACTATCCAAATTTTCACAATATTATGCCTATTTTTCCCTGTGAGGTACATTATGTCCCAGTGGCTCATTTATTTCATAACTGGTAATTGTACTTCTAAAACCCATTCGTATGGTTTTCCAATCCCCCTACTCCCCTCTATTCTCACAACTACTGATTTATTCTCTGGGTTAAGGAATCAGTGTCTGTTTTGTTATATTTGTTTGTTTTGCATTCAGTTTCTACATGTATGTGACAACAATTAACATTTGTCTTTCTTGGTGTGACCTATAAAGTTTAACAGAATACTCTCCAGGTCCATCCACATTATTGAAATGACAAGATTTTATTCTTTCTATTATGACTTAGCAGTATCTTGTTGTATATTTATACCACATTTTATTAATCCATTAATCTATTTATGGGCACTTAGGTTACTTCATTTGCTATTGTAAGTAATATGTTATGAACATTAGGGTGCATATGTGGTTTTGACCTTATTTTCTTTGGATAACTCGAGAGTGGAATTTCTAGGTCATATGGTGGTAGTTCCACTTAGTTGTTGTATTTGGTTTGCTTATATTTTCATTAAAGATGTTTGCTTCTATGCTCTTCAGGATTATTAGCCTATATTTTTCTTTTTTTGTACTGTTTTTGTCTGATTTTGTTATCAGTGTAATGTTTGTCTCCTAGAATGAAATGTCTTCAGGTGTTTTCTTTTTTTTTTTTTGGCGGGGGGGGGGTGGGGCTCTAAATTCACTGCAGATGGTGACTGCAGCCATGAAATTAAAAGATGCTTGTTACTTGGAAGAAAAGTTATTACCAACCAAGATAGCACGTTAATAAGCAGAGATATTACTTTGCCAACAAATGTCCGTCCTTCTAGTCAAAGCTATGGTTTGTCCAGTAGTCATGCATGGATGTGAGAGTTGGACTATAAAGAAAGCTAAGCGCCAAAGAATTGATGCT
>SJXQ01012346.1:78588-119689 GCA_006408695.1 Aepyceros melampus
TTTTTTTTTTTTTTTTTGGTCCGATTACTGACTCAATTTCATTACTAGTAACTTGTCTGTTCAAATTTTCTATTTTTTCTGATTCAGTCTTGGAAGCTTGTATATTTCTAGGACATTATTCATATTTTCTGAGTTGTAGAATTTGTTGGTGTATAGCTAGTCATATACACTAGCTATATGTGTATATGTGTATAGCTAGTCCAGTACTTTGGCCACCGCTTGCAAAAAGTTGACTCATTGGAAAAGACTCTGATGCTGGGAGGGACTGGGGGCAGGAGAAGAAGGGTACGACAGAGGATGAGATGGCTGGATGGCATCACTGACTCGATGGACGTGAGTGTGAGTGAACTCTGGGAGTTGGTGATGGACAGGGAAGCCTGGGGTGATGCAATTCACTGGGTCCCAAAGAGTCAGACACGACTGAGCGACTGAACTGAACTGAACTGATCTAGTCATATCAGTCTCTTATATTTGCTTGCTATTGATTGTAATATCTCTTCTTTCATTCTAACTTTATTTAGTCCCTCTCTTTTTAATAAATAGAGATAAAAGTTAGTCAATTAAAAAAAAATCTTTTCAAAGAATGAGCTCATAGTTTCATTGATTTTTTTCTGTTGTATTTTTAGTTTGTATTTTACTTATTTCTTCTCTCATACTAATTATTTCCATTTGTTAAATTTGGACTTTGACTGTTCTTCCATTTCTAATTTCTTACATGTAAAATTAGGTTGTTTATTTGAGATTTTTCTTGTTTCTTGAGGTAAACTTGTATCACTGCAAACTTACATTCTAGAAATATTTTTCCAACATCCCATTGGTTTTGGAACATTGTGTTTTCATTTTTGCTTGTCTCAGTATTTTTTTTCTTTCTTTAATTTCACTTTGATTTCTTCACTGACTTATTATTTAGTAGCATGTTGTTTAGTTTTCAGGTCTTTGTGTTTTTGTTTTATTTTTTTTTCCAGTTTTCTTTCTGGAATTGCTTTCTAGTTTCATGGCATTGTGGTTGTAAAAGATTCTTGATATTTCCTTTCTCTTAAATTTATTGAAATTTCTTTTGCAGTCTAGCATATGACCAATTCTACAGAATGTAATAAGTAACTTAAAGAAAATGTGTATTCTGCTATTTTTCAGTGAAACTTTCTGAAGAAATCTATTAGATATATCTGCTCTAATATAACATTAAAGAACAAAATTTCCTTATTGATTTTCTTTCTATAAGTGGACTTTTAAAGTCCTCTGCTATTATGGTAGCTCAGTGGTAAAGAATTTGCCTATCAATGTAGGAGATATGAGTTCAGTCTATGGATTGAGAAGATCCCCTGGAGAAGCAAATAGCAACCCACTCCAATATTCTTGCCTGGAAAATCTCATGGACAGAGGGGCCTGGCTGGCTATAGTCCTTTGGGGTTGCAAAAAGAGTTGGACACAATTTAGCAACAACAAATGCTATTGCACTAATGTCTATTTCTTCCTGTATATCTGTTCGTGCTAAGTTGCTTCAGTCTTCTCCGAGTCTTTGCTACCCTGTGGACTATAGCCCACCAGGCTCCTCTGTCCACAGAGATTCTCCAGGCAAGAATAGTGGAGTGAATTGCCATGCCCTTCTCCAGGGAATCTTCCCAACCCAGAGATTGAACCTGTGTCTCTTATGTCTCCTGCAGTGTCAGGTGGAGTCTATAACTAGCACCACCTGGGAAGCCCAAACACTGTATCTTTTCATGTTTTCTATAAGGAAATGGCAATCCACTCCAATATTCTTGCCTGGAAAATCCCATGAACAGAGGAGCTTGGAGGGATACAGTCCATGACAAGAGTCGGACACAACTCAGTGACTAAACCACCATAAATGTTTAAGTGTTCATTTCTTACGTGCATCATTATTTTTAAAAGTTACATCCTTTTCTTCGATTGACCTCTTATGTAATACCTTTATCTTTTGTTGTCATCTTTGTTTTAATATCTATTTTGCCTGATATGGGTATTCCCACCCCAGACTTCTTCATTTCATTTCACTTTCAGTCTTTGTGTGTCTTTAGCTCTGAAGTGAGTGCCTTGTAGGTGGCTTGTAGATTTTTTTTTTTTTTTTGTACATTCAGCCACAGTATGTCTTTAGATTGGAAGTTCATTCCATTAACATTTAAAGTGATTATTTTTGAGATTAGTTGTTTGTCAGTTGCTTCATTTGCTATTATTTTCTCCCATTCAGAAGGCTGTCTTTTCACCTTGCTTAGAGTTTCCTTTGTTGTGCGGAAGCTTTTAATTTTAATTAGATCCCATTTGTTTATTTTTGCTTTTATTTCCAGTATTCTGTGAGGTGGATCATAGAGGATCCTGCTGTGATTTATGTCAGAGAGTGTTTTGCCTATGTTCTCCTCTAAGAGTTTTATAGTTTCTTGTCTTATGTTTAGATCTTTAATCCATTTTGAGTTTATTTTTGTGTATGGTGTTAGAAAGTGATCTAATTTCATTCTTTTACAAGTGGTTGACCAGTTTTCCCAGCACCACTTGTTAAAAAGATTGTTTTTAATCTACTGTATATTCTTGCCTCCTTTGTCAAAGATAAGCTGTCTATAGGTGTGTGGATTTATCTCTGGGCTTTCTATTTTGTTCCATTGGTCTATATTTCTGTCTTTGTGCCAGTACCATACTGTCTTGATGACTGTGGCTTTGTAGTGCCACTATGGAGAACAGTGTGGAGATTCCTTAAAAAATTGCAAATAGAACTGCCTTATGATCCAGCGATCCCACTGCTGGGCATACACACTGAGGAAACCAGAATTGAAAGAGACACGTGTACCCCAATGTTCATCACAGCACTGTTTATAATAGCCAGGACATGGAAGCAACCTAGATGTCCATCAGCAGATGAATGGATAAGAAAGCTGTGGTACATATACACAATGGAGTATTACTCAGCTATTAAAAAGAATACATTTGAATCAGTTCTAATGAGGTGGATGAAGCTGGAGCCGATTATACAGAGTGAAGTAAGCCAGAAAGAAAAACACCAATACAGTATACTTACACATATATATGGAATTTAGAATGATGGTAATGATAAACCTGTACGCAAGACAGCAAAAGAGACACAGATGTATAGAACGGCCTTTTGGACTCTGTGGGAGAGGGAGAGGGTGGGATGGTTGGCAGAGTGGCAGTGTAACATGTGTGATATCATAAGTGAAACGAATCGCCAGTCCAGGTTTGATGCAGGATGCAGGATGCTTGGGACTGATGCACGGGGATAATCCAGAGAGAGGGTGTGGGGCGGGAGGGGGGAGGTGGGGGTCGGGATTGGGAGTTCATGTACACTCGTGGCTGATTCATGTCGATGTGTAGCAAAACGAATACAGTATTGTAAAGCAAAACAAACTAAAAAATAAAAATTAATTAAAGAAAAAAATAAAGTGATTATTAAGAATTATGTGCTTATTGTCATTTTGTTAATCGTTTTCTGGTTGTTTTGTAATTCTTCGCTATTCCTTCCTTCTTTGCTGAGTCTATCCCCTTGTGGTTTGGTGATTTTCTTTAGTGTTATGTGTTTGGACCTTTTCTCTTTACTCTCTCTCCTATGTTTTAGGCTTTTGATGTTATATTTCATATCTTTTTTTCATAGTTCGTAATTAATCATTGTCGCTTTATTTGATTTTATATATTTTGTCTTTTAGCCTCATCCTGACTTTTTAAATGGTTTGTCCACTGTCTTTACTATATATGGCCTTTACCAGTGAAATGTTTTCTTTCTTTTTTTTTTTTTTAATGAGTTTTGGCATTTTCTTCTTCACTTAGAGCAGGCAATTTAACATTTCTTGTATTATTATTTAACATTTCTTGTAATGCTAAGCTGGTTTAAGTCATAGTGAGCTCTGAGATTTCTCTTGTCTGGGATATCTTTTCCCTTTTCTTCAATTCTGAATAATTAGTTTGCTGGTAGAATATACTTAGTTGTAGGTTTTTTTTTTTTTTTTTTGGTTGATTTAATTTTTTGTTTTCTTTTGGCACTTGAAAGTATCATGCCACTTTCTTCTGGCCTGCAAAGTTTCTGCTGAAAAATAACCTAATGATGTTATGTGTATTTCCTTGGATGTGACTTTTTTTCTTGTTGCCTTTAAAATTTTCTTTTTAACTTTAATTTTTCCATTTTAATTATACTATATATTGAATGGATCTCTTTTAATAAAATTTGTTTGGAAATTTCTGTGCTTCCTGAACCTGAATATTTGTTTCCTTCCCCGGGTTAGGAAAATATTCAGTCTTTATTTATTGAAATACATTTTCTGACCCTTGTTCTCTCTTTTCTCCTTGTGGGATCACCTATAATGTAAATGTTAATATGTCAGACGTTACTCCAGATATCCTTTAAGTGATCCTCACTTTTAAAATTCTTTTTTCTTTTTTCTTTCCCTGTTCTAATTGGGTGATTTACACTATTCTGTCTCCCAGATTTTGTATACATTATTCTGTATCATCTAATCTACTTTTGACTCTCAAAAGTGGATTTTAAAAAACGTATTTATTGTATTCTTTGCCTCTCTTTTTTTTTTCAATATATATTTTCTAACTCTTTGCTAAAGGTCTCACTATGTTCCATCATTATTCTACCAAATTCTGTGAGCTTCTTCATAATTTTTTTCTTTGAGGTCTTCATCAGATAAATTCCTTATAACCATTTCATTGGGGATTTGGGTGGGGGTTGAGATTATCTTGTTCTTTTATTTGAAGCAATTTCCTTTGTCTTCTTATTTTATTTGACCTTCTGTATTTGCTTCTGTGAATTAGACAAAACAGTTAGCTCTTCTGGTCTTGAAGTCTTGGCTTGTGTTGAAGCATCCCTATGAAGACAGTCTGCATGCAGTGGCTTTGGTGGTAACTTTGTTGCAAGAGCTGGGGCTGTATACAGGCTTGGGCCAGGAGGCTACTGAGGCAGTCTTGGGAGTCCAGCTAGAGTACCAGGTTCTTTTCACTGTACTCCCTCTGTGCTGAGAATTTGAGTGAGTGAATTTGTGTGTGAATCTTTTATGAGCAGAGTCTTGGTTTCCAACAATCCTCAGACTTTCCTGGACATAAGCCCCATTGGTTTTCAAAGCAAATTATCGATTCTCATTGTTTGGTGCTGGATCCCATGGGTGAAGTGTCTAGCATAAGGTTTGAACCTCTTGCTTCTTAGTTTATGATATTCTTTCTTTTTTTAGGCCGCCACATTACAATTGTGAAGTCTAACAAAATCGCATCTCCATCCCACTCACCCATCTCAATGTAGTTTGTCCTTTGTATCCATAATTGTTGAAAATCTATTCTGTTGGTCTTCAGGTTGTTCTCAGAAAAAGCTGTTTTATATGTAGTTGTAGTTTGGGTACATCTGTGGAAATACATGAGCTCAGGAACTTCCTTCTGCATAATCTCCTCTGTAGTCTCAGTTTCTATCTTATATGAAATTAACCAGTTCAGATCCAGAATGGCTCTATATGGTTTGGGCACTACCTTGAATACTCAGGATACCCTGCTTGTTCCTTTCTTCTTGACCAAAAGTGTAAAAAATATTGGTGATTACTAATCTAGTCTTACTCATACAAGCTTCATATTAACAACCCAAAGCTAGAACTTCTCTAGCGTGGTGAAGTATACACAAAATTCAGAAGACAAATCGTATGAAAACAGTAAATATTCTATAAGTCAATTTCTAAAAGAATTTTAAATATATAAGATGATGTTTGCCTAAAACTGAACTTTTGTTTCATTTATGCCGACTTAGAAAATGCTGAACTTGTGGCATAAGCATTGAAAGCATGCATGATGAAGCCACCTGCATCAGCTAAAAGTGCAGTTGTTAGCTTGCAAGGATCACAAGTAGTCAAGCCTTTACAGAGAGGAGCCTTGAGGTCTCTACACCTTTTGCTTGCTAACTTCTCAGTAGCCAGACTGCTTATCAGACCTCAGTCATAGGGTTCTACTATTAAGCCCCAAGGGTTCTCTCTTGCAGAGTACTGCAGCCATCTGAAGAGGTCTTTTTAAGCTTTTGTTCTGAGATCCAAGTGACTTTGCCAAGGTTAGGGAGTCCAGCACTTCTTCTGAAGCCTAGATATTTTGTCTTAAGGTGTTTTTACTTAAGTCCCTGAAGTCACCACAGAACTGGCTTGAACATCTTGCATAGACCTTATGAATAAAAACCAAATTCTCCACTGTAAAAGTATCACCTGGATAGACATAGCATCTTTTAGGTTTAAAATACTTTGTTCACAAACTGAAATCCAAGCAAAGTGCCATACATCCTATACATATGGATAATCTTAATCACTTCCTTAAATGACTTTTTTGTTTTATATTTTTAAGGATTATTTATTTATTTATTTATTTGATGTGGACCATTGTTAAAGTCTTTATTGAATTTACTACAATATTGCTTCTGTTTTAGGTTTTTGTTTTTTGACTGTGAGTCATGTGAGATCTTAATTCTTGACCAGGTATCTAACCTGAGCTCCCTGTGTTTGAAGGTGAAGTCTTAACCACTGGACTGCCAGGGAATTACCCTGTTTTATGGTTTAGAATATATAACAACTGTATCAAATTTTAAGGTCTGTGAAATGTAATGCCTCAAAGCTGCAAATTTCCCAGGAAGAGACAGGTTCTTGAAAAATATGAACTTTTCAGGAAATCAATTAATAATAGGTATATGTGTGCAAAGTCAGTTTAGTCATGTCCAACACTGCACCCCCATAGATTATAGCCCACCAGGCTCCTCTGTCCATGGGATTTCCCAGGTAAGAGTACTGGAGTGGGTGGCCATTTCTTTCTCCATAGGATCTTCCTGACTCAGGGATTGAACCCACATCTCTTGTGTCTCCTGGATTGGCAGGTGGGTTCTTTACCACTAGTGCCACCTGGGAAGCCTAGTAATAGGTATATTCTGCAGGTAATAGGATGGTGATTATGTGTACAGATTTAAGATAGATCACCTCATCTGCCCAAGAAGAATGAGTAAAATGGTGTAAAGAAGTCATACAGTATGTGATTTGAGAAACTTCCAGTTGATTTGGAAAGGAAATGTCCCTCTCCACTCCCAAGAAGTAACAAGTGAATAAAAACCTGCCACTGGGGAAAATTATTGATGGAAGAATATGATGTGAGAAGACAACTATAAGTTTCCAGTTATGTACTAGTTGGGGGTTAAGCATAATTAATGCAAACCTAAGAAGCTTAGAGCAATAACCAAAAAATCAGGGAACCTGGAATAAGATTTAACCAGGTAACAGACTTTAGTTTTGTTATATCTGTTTGGAAAGGTCAACGTTGACCCCAACTGTGCAGATCAGTTAAGATATGTGTTCCAACTTAAGTATTGCTTTCAACTGTAAATTTCCAATATTGTCTTAAAAAACAAAACAATAATGACAATCAAAGTAATAACAACAAAAACCAACCACTTATTTTAACTTGCATTCAAAGAATAGTTCCAAAATATAAAAACAAAATACAATCACTGCTATGGTTTGTTTGAGTTAAGTGACTATCTAATTGCTTTACAGAAAATTACCTTTCTTCCTTAAAGCAGCATGAGGTTGCCAAATTTACTCCTGTTGTAGCAAGGAACCTCATGCTATTTGGCTTCTGGGCTCCATCTGCATTTGTCTGCATCTGCTTTCATCCTCCTCAAACTCCTCTCAAAAGGAGTTAGAAAATCTGCAATTCACATCAGGGCATCCAGCCAGATTAGAAGCTGCCAAATATCAACATCAGGTTTTGTGAGGAAAATTAAGTTACTCAAGCCTTCTCTCTAGCACATCAATGATGTTGTATAAAAGGTTATGCAGCCTGAATCTCTATTTCCACCCTGCTGGGTAAAAATAATTTAAAAGTGAAAATGTGAGGTTATGATATGATTTGAACATTTTACGGTGACCTAACCTTTTCAACTGTTATTCTTACTGTGTCTGGTTATCATGTTAGTTATTTTTTAAAATCGTTTTTCTACATTTGTCATAGTACAACATGGAAAGTAGAATGTGAATAATTTCAAATATTACATTTTAAAAAGTTTTCATGTTTCTATGCCCATCTTTATTTTTAAATTAAATTGAATTAAAAATTTAGTGAAAGACTTGAAATATAAAGTCTGGACAATCTTCTAGAAGATAAATTAAAAGCCATTGAAAAAATATGAGAGAAAATAATTTAAATTTAGACAGTCAAACCAGAAAAACAAAAAATCTAACATTAGATTATTAGGAATAATAGAAGTCAACAGACACACATAAACATATATATGTACACACAAAGGAGGTATTTATTAACTAAATTATATCAGAGTAATTCTGTGACTTCAGACACATCTCCTTGTTAGAAAGGCCCAATGAGTGATAAAAGATTCAAACTCAGGAGCATCATTACAAAATGTCAGAATGCCAAGTGTGTCATGGCATATAGAGAAAGAAACATTGAAAACAAAGGAATGAGTATCAGAATGACATCAGGTTCTTGACAGAAGACTTTAAGCACAGCATGGGCAGATACTCTGCTGCTTGCTTGGCCTAACTGTGAATGCATTATGTCCGAAGATAAAAATAAAATAATGGTAAGTGACATTTGTACATCATGTTACAGAGATAAATCTGAACCAGGTGGTCCCTAAGTACAATGCAGTCCAGATAAACCCGGAACAGTTTGAAGGTGAGCAGCCAACCTTAGAATGGTGTGTCCTCTTGTCAATTTCGCACGTTCAAAATCACACCATAATATAAGCTCTCCAGGACCTGAGATCTGCTTTATCTGTTCACTGAAGTATCTGTGGCATCTAAAATATGTAAAACATAAGTAAATCTTCTGTTAAAACTTTCCAAACAAATATATAAATGGATCTTTGAGGCTTATCGCTAATCATCTTATGAGGAATGCAGATATTACCTTAAAAAAAAAAAAAAAAAAAACCTGTGTAAAGGTAAGCTGAGAGTAAGAGAATCCTGGGGTGACATCAATCAGCACTTGAAAGAGCACTAGGGCTCCCACCTTTTCAGGTGCATATTGAGAGTTGCCCTTTGACATAATTCCTGGGTATACATTTAGTTTTAATTAACAATGGAGACTTCAGTGAAACCTTTGTGAGCATCAGTTCAGTTCAGTCACTCAGTCATGTCCGACTCTTTGGGACCCTATGAATTGCAGCACGCCAGGCCTCCCTGTCCATCACAAACTCCCAGAGTTCACTCAGACTCACGTCCATTGAGTCCGTGATGCCATCCAGCCATCTCATCCTCTGTCATCCTCTTATCCTCCTGCCCCAGTCCCTTCCAGCATCAGAGTCTTTTCCAATGTCAACTCTTCGCATGAGGTGGCCAAAATACTGGAGTTTCAGCTTTAGCATGATTCCTTCCAAAGAAATCCCAAGATTGATCTCCTTCAGAATGGACTGGTTGGATCCCCTTGCAGTCCAAGGGACTCTCAAGAGTCTTCTCCAACACCACACTTCAAAAGCATCAATTCTTCTGCGCTCAGCCTTCTTCACAGTCCAACTCTCACATCCATACATGACCACTGGAAAAACTATAGCCTGACTAGATGGACCTTAGTTGGCAAAGTAACGTCTCTGCTTTTGAATATGCTATCTAGGTTGGTCATAACTTTTCTTCAAAGGAGTAAGTGTCTTTTAATTTCATGGCAGCAGTCACCGTTTGCAGTGATTTTGGAGCCCCCCAAAAATAAAGTTTGACACTGTTTCCACTGTTTCCCCATCTGTTTCCCATTAAGTGATGGAACCAGATGCCATGATCTTCATTTTCTGAATGTTGAGCTTTAAGCCAACTTTTTCACTCTCCACTTTCACTTTCATCAAGAGGCTCTTTAGTTCCTCTTCACTTTCTGCCATAAAGGTGGTGTCATCTGCATATCTGAAGCTTTTGATATTTTCCTGGAACTCTTGATACCAGCTTGTGTTTCTTCCAGTCCAGCATTTCTCATTTCTCATGCATACAAGTTAAATGAGCAGGAGTACATCATGAGAAATGCTGGACTGGAAGAAACACAAGCTGGAATCAAGATTGCCAGGAGAAATATCAATAACCTCAGATAGAGATGTTTAATTATAAAACCATAATGCTTGTTATCAGAAGGCTTCATTTAAAACATCTATATAAATTGGAGGATAATTACAATTTTGTATTGATTTCTGGCATACATCAACATGAATCAACCATATGTCCTCTCCTTCTTGAACCTCCCTCCTACCTCCCAGATCTTCCCTGGTGGCTTAGAGGGTAAAGCGTCTGCCTACAATGCGGGAGACCTGAGTTCGATCCCTGGGTTGGAAGACCCTCTGGAAAAGGAAATGACAACTCACTCCAGTACTCTGACTTGAAAATTCCATGGATGGAACAGCATGGTAGGCTACAGTCCATGCGGTCACAAAGAGACACGACTAAATGACTTCATTTTCACTTTGGCTTCCCTGGTGGCTCAGATGGTAAAGTGTCTGCCTGTAATGTGGGAGATCCAGGTTTGATCCCTGGGTTGGGAAAGTCCTTTGGAGAAGGAAATGGCACCCCCACTCCAGTACCCTTGCCTGGAGAATCCCATGAACAGAGGAACCTGGTCGGCTACAGTCCATGGGTTGCAAAGAGTCAGACATGACTGAGTGACTTCACTTACTTATTTACTCCCACCTTCCACCCCATCCTACTCCTCTAGATTGGCAAAGAGCAGTGGGCTAAGTGCCCTGTATCGTACAGCAAATTCCCACTGGCTGTTTTGTATACACAGGCTGGAATCAAGATTGCTTGGAGAAATATCAATAACCTCAGATATGCAGATGACACCACCCTTATGGCAGAAAGTGAAGAGGAGCTAAAGAGCTTCTTGATGAAAGTGAAAGAGGAGAGTGAAAAAGTTGGCTTAAAGCTCAACAGAAAATGAAGATCATGGCATCCAGTTCCATCACTTCATGGAAAATAGATGGAGAAACAGTAAAAGCAGTGTCAGACTTTATTTTTTTGGGCTCCAAAATCACTGCAGATGGTGACTGCAGCCATGAAATTAAAAGACACTTACTCCTTGGAAGAAAAGTTATGACCAACCTAGATAGCATATTCAAAAGCAGAGATATTACTTTGCGGACTAAGGTCCATCTAGTCAAGGCTATGGTTTTTCCTGTGGTCGTGTGTGGATGTGAAAGTTGGACTGTGAAGAAGGCTGAGTGCCGAAGAATTGATGCTTTTGAACTGTGGTGTTGGAGAAGACTCTTGAGAGTCCCTTGGACTGCAAGGGGATCCAACCAGTCCATTCTAAAGGAGATCAGCCCTGAGATTTCTTTGGAAGGAAAACTGAAGCTCCATACTTTGGCCACTTCATGCAAAGAGTTGACTCACTGGAAAAGACTCTGATGCTGGGAGGGATTGGGGGCAGGAGGAGAAGGGGACGACAGAGGATGAGATGGCTGGATGGCATCACGGACTTGATGGAGGTGAGTCTGAGTGAATTCAGGGAGATGGTTATGGACAGGGAGGCCTGGCGTGCTGCGATTCATGGGGTCACAAAGAGTCGGACACGACTGAGCGACTGAACTGAACTAATGCATATGCTTCAGTGTAACTCATTTCATCCCACCTTCTTCTTCTCCCCCACTATCCATGTCTGTTCTCTATGTTTTCAACTCTATTATTACCCTACAAATAGATTCATCAATAACATTCTAGATTTCATATATATGTGTTAATAGATGATATTTGTATTTTTCTTTCTTAATTACTTTACTCTGTATAATAAGCTCCAGATTCAAGCACCTCACTAAAATGACTTGAATTCATTCAATTTTATGGCTGAGTAATTAGCCATAAAATTGAATGAATTCAAGTCATATATATGTATATATACATACACACACACACACCACAATATCTTTATCCAACAGTCTGTCAATGGACAACTAGGTGGCTTCCATGTTCTGACTATTAAAAATAGTGCTACTATGAACATTAGTATACATGTGTTCTTTAGATATGTCTATCTTTAATAATTCACTTACTGTGTGGAAAAACTCTGGATGTTCATGTGTTTCACTCTTATTATTGGCTGTCTAATAAATGCTTTTTAAGGTATTTATGATAAAGAAATATTATATTTGAGACTATAAGAAATCTCAAGTGCTAGTAACTGAATGAGAAATTCGATTAATAATTTTTCATCAATAAATGGTAGCAGTGATAATACTATATGCTCATAGGTTTACTTTGAAATTTAAACAAATATATATGTAAAAATTAAAGAATATATAGTTAGCAATTAATGAAATAGCTGCAATTATTATATTAATGCATATTTTGAATTTCAAATAGAAAGTAGGTAGTGTCAATAGCACAGTAAAAATGTTTTAAATGGTTACAGTATTAATAATTTGTTTGAAAACCTGTTTTCACATATTTCACAAGCAATATAGCCACTTTGTAAGCAATAATAATATGAAAATTCTAAAAGTAAGTGCAAATATCTATTTATTTATTAAATTTAAGAATGCAATACTTTTATGAATTATTCCAAGGAAAGTAGGGGCAGAAAGTGTTTCCTTTTTTCCTTTCTGGGCTCTTTGACTGTTCTTTCAACTAAATTGATACAAAACACATTGTGCTGTGTGCTTAGTCTCTCAAAAATAGATTAACAGTAGAAAAAAAAATCAACTTAATTTCATGTGTATAGGAATCCCATACTAATATGTGCAACTCAAAGAAGTAACCAAAGCAGGCAGCTTTTATATTTTTCAGACAAAGGAACAATAAACCTGTGAAGAATTGACAAGACAAAGAAATTTGAATTTGGAATAGTAAGTTAGTGAGAAAGTAATACAAACTGGCGGTGGCTAAAAGACAAGGAAGGGAAAAGTCAGTGAAAATAGAACAAAGAAAGGACAAAGGAAAGTCTGAGGACTGGAGTGAGGACCTCAGGTAGAACAAGCAGCACTCCTGGCTAGCCCAATTCACACAGGGCAGGCCCAGGGGGAGGAAAAAACATATAAAAAGAGGAGCCAAAGGGCTGGGGCTCCCTCTCTCCCACACACACGTGCATGCTTGTTCTCTCTCTCTCTTCTCTTCGTGTTTTTGGGTTGGCATGCCCTCACACCTTCAGGGTGTATTTTCCTGCTATTTTCTAAATAAAACTGAGCTGTAACATGGAGCTATAACATTGACCTGTTTTAAGAGCTATAACACAGCCTGTCAAGAACTGAGAGCTGTTACACGATCTGTCCAAGAGCTGTGACACGCAGAGGGCTTTAATGTCCCTCATTTCAAATTTTGGTTAAGACAAGACAGAGCTGAGGAGATTACACTTGCCTGACAGTAACATGGTTTGTTTATGGCTTTTTGGCTCTACTTCCTTATTTCCAGGATACTGATGCTGTCTACTATCTTGGAACAAGGGATGTAGTCTGGTATATTTGTAACATATCTTTCTTCTGGGAGATTAATCCTTGGCTTTCAAAGGTACAAAGGAGGGTAAGAATGTCCTGCAAGTACTGTTTTTTTTTTTTTTTCATAAATAAATTTAATTCAAACTAATCAATACACCAAAATGATATATTTTGGGGGGTATATTCTTCTTCTTTTCAGATGTTTACTTGCTGAGCTGTGTCTGACTCTTTTGCAGTTCCATAGACTGTAACCCACCAGACTCCTCTGTCCATGGCATTTCCCAGGCAAGAATCTTGGAGCAGGTTGCCATTCCCTTCTCCAGGGGATCTTCCCAACTCAGGGATCAAATCCACATTTCCTGCATTGGCAGATGGATTCTTTACCACTGAACCACCAGGGAAGCTTTCAGATACCTGGTTACTATGAAAAGGCAGAACTTGGGAATTTTTGCTACAAATTGTAACTCTTCTATTCTATGAGTTCTCAATTATCAGACACCAGACTCTTAGAACTGGGTCAATTTTTTCATATCCCTCAGACTACACTGAGCAGAGCATGATTTCTTTCTGATTAGCTGCTAAGTACAGTTAGTTGATTCTTCAAATATAGTTCATTATTGTATATTTGAGTATACACATGATTTTATAATATGTCCCAGAAAAGAGGGCTGATATACAGTTTGAGATGGAATAAAATCAGAAATAAAACAACATTAACCAAGTGGCTATTAAGCAAGTGGCTTAGTCACTGAATTTAAACACACACACACACACACACACACACACATTAGTTAATAATAATATTGATAATAAGTTTAATTTTATCTGTAAGTATAAAGCTATGAACTAATATCCAAGGGATGTTAATGAGGGAGTTGATTTGGTAATTTTATAATTCAGAATCTCCTCTAGGTCCTCAACTATGGATATGGGTGTTAATGTGTGTTTTCCTTTTTCTTTGCATATACTGATGAGTAAAGTATTCATGGCTCATTTACTTTTAAAGGAATTTTCTGAATATTCGGAGGTAGTATCTTTATGGGAAATCTTTACTATTTATTTAGTTTTCTCTAAATATATGTAATTAAGAACAGATCCTAAGTCATTTCTAGCAAATCAAATTGTCAATGTAACATTTAATTAGCCACATCATTTTATTAGCCACAAATCACAGATTTTATGGCCCACATAATTAAATATCTGAAACTATAGAAAGGGTATCCCAAAGTCTCAATCAAAGAGAAAAAAGACAAGAAATTTTGAGGTAAAATATTTCAAATACTTTTCCATGTTTTTTTCTAGATAATTTCCATCCTGCAAATTCATATGATGAAAAAGGCAGAAAGACAGGTTCCTTGTGCTGTCTTGTCCAGGTGCTCTGTCTCCACTCTTGTTTCATAATGGGCTACTGCATCAATTGATTCTGCACTGTGCTTTTAAAGAATGGAGTTTCCATATTTACATCTCAATGAAACTGTAGCCTAAAAGTGAGATGTGCCAAATGATTGTTATTCTAAAGCAATTGTTAGGGTGATTTAAGTAACAAAGGAAATTAATTATGTACATGTCTTGCTATTCTGACCATTCAGCCTTGATGAGTTTCAGCAGAGAACAAGAAAAGTTGGCCATCTTTTCTTTTTTCCTTCACTACCTTATGAGAATACTACTCATTCAGGTTAACCAGTTCAGAGAAACTGACATATTTCTGAAAATAAGTATGCTGCAACATATATTGTATAGAAGGGAGTACATAAGTTTAACATATTTATAAAAACAGCATAGATATTTAGAGTTGAAGAAATGGAGATATAATTTCAGTGACAGAAGAACAGTTTATAACTCAGTAATAAGAAAGTTCCTTTTTAGAGCAACTACCATAGTGAGTGAAGTCTCTCAGTCGTGTCCGACTCTTTGTGACCCCATGAACAAGTAGCCTGCACCAGGCTCCTCCATCCATGGGATTTTCTAGACAAGAGTACTGGAGTGGGTTACCATTTCCTTCTCCAGGGAATCTTCCCGACCAGTGATCGAACCCAGGTCTCCCGCATTATAGACAGACGCTTTACCGTCTGAGCCACCAGGGAAGCATCTACCATTGATGGAAGGAATTTAGAGATGATTGAATCTAACATTTCACTTTAGATGGAAATGCTAATATGGAGCAAAGCTAAGTTTTATGCCTAAGGGCATATAACTGGTTAGCAATAGAACCTTCACCAGAGCCAAGGTATTTGATGCAGAGACCAGATCACTTTTCACAATGCCATATCTGACATTCTGCTGAGTGATAAAATTGTTTTATTTCACCTTATATAGTGAAAATCCAAAGAGGGAAACCAAGCACGACCCTAAGGAGCTCCTGGGCACAAAAGCCTTTTTGTGTCTCCTTTTCTGAGTTCCAAAGGCCAGGTTCAAATAATTGCTAACCAAGGAAGGGAGAGGATGCTGAGACAAGTGAGGAGCCACCAAGGAACAATAGTATAGCTTGGGGGCAGGATATTGGCTCCTTGTCAAGTAATATACAGAACATTATCTTCAAGCTCTTCTGCAGAATCAAATCCCCACCAAATGGAAGACTTGGTGAAGTACTCTGCATTCTAGGGGTCACAGTTTGCCCATCATCACCTGACTCCAGATGATCTCTGGGTTGAAGAATTCCAGGCCCTTCACACACCTTGATCCTTATCAGCAATCCCATGCCTGGACTATAAACTCCTCACCAAGCCTTCTGGGTTGGGACACCCAGTTTTGAGAAAATTGGCCTGCTGTGGCCCACTTTACCTAGCAAAGAAAAATAAAGCTATTCTTTTCCACTTCTCCCAAAGCTCTGTCTCTAATGTTTAATTCAGTGTCAGGATCCAGAGACCAGATTTGACTTCATGAGCTTTTATTTATTGATTTAAGGAGATATTTTCTGATTCCAGTTTAACATGAGCCTGAGAAAGAAAATTCTTCCATCGTTTACCTAGGCAATCTGTGAATTCATTTCATTAGTGATGTAGTGGCCCTTGGGTCACAAGTACTTGCTTTTTCATATAAGATTCTATAAAGACTCTGCTATGATTTACACACTCTCATATTTCTGTGGTGGAAGTGGAGAAGAAACAGAGGTAGCAATTTCAAGCAGACCTACACTTGAGAAGGACAGTGACATTAGATGAGGGAATAGGATAATTGAGACATTTTACTTTTTATTCTTGGTATATGAAACATTTCTTTCAAGAATTTGGATTTATTTAGCCAGTATGTATATCAAACTTAGATCAAGAACACATAGACTATTCCTAAGTGAATCAGATGTGATCATCCTTGCCTTTAAGCTATGAACAATTAATCGAGAATATCAAGGAAAACATGAAGTAAATATTTAACTGAGAGCACACTGAAAAGGCACTTAAGGAGTATATGACACATAATTATCAGTGCTGAATAGACATTCAGAGACACAAAATTAGAACGTGATAAACACTGTAATAATGCTTGTAGGCTAACACAAAGAAAAGAGGAATTCTTGGTAAGGCTTGAAAAAATAGGTAGGATTTTACCTAATCTAACTTTACAGAATAAATAACAGAGTGAAGGAAGCAGTGTTAGGAAAATTAAGAAAGAAAGAAAAAAAAAAGCAGTAGTCTCTTTTAATAAGCAATATAAATATAATTCTGAAACAATCTGTTCTTTTGTATTAGTCATAAAGAGTCATGTAAAGAATGTAGATATGTCACCCTCTACCTGAAATGAGCAATAAATAAGCCCAGATTCTTTAATCTGTTTGTTTTGATTTCCTGTGTAAATTACCTTCATTTCAAAACTGTGCTTTTTTTTTTTATAATGTAGAACTAACTACATAATAAAGATCTTTTCTTTGTACATAGTTCTTTCTTTCCTTTTTTTGCATTTTCTATTCTTATTATATGTATGTCACCAACGCTTGCATTATTTGAAATTTAGAGACTAAGCTTGACCTGTGAATTTCCATGTTTATTTTGTGACAGCCTGCTGAATGATAGTAAACTTATTATAAGCAAAGAAATCAATACTTATTTTTATCAAAAGGCAGATTGTTTTAGTAGAAGAGCTGTTATGAAAAATTGAAAAAAAAAAAAAGTAAACGTCCCAATCTAATAACAGATGTTACTTTTTCTGCCAAACATTGCTCTGTCTCTAAGCCTCATTTTTTTAAAAGTTTGAAGTTAATCAACAGAACATAATTGTATTTTTAAAGTTTATATATATATAAATATTTTTTACTTTATTTTTTAATTGGAGTAAATTTGCTTTACAGTTTTATGTTGGTTTCTGCCATACAACAATGCATATCAGTTATAAATATACATATATCCCCTCCCTCTTGAGCCTCCTACCTCCAAAATTTATATTAATACTTTCTCAGTTCAATTTAAATTCTTTGAAACTGATCTAATCATTAATAAGTTTAAGCAATATCTTGAGTTCAAAAGTTACATATGACTTTATTATTTGACACTAAAACTGTTGACAGGGATATTTTAAAAATTTTTGGTTAAAGTAATAATAGAATTTTGTAGTGATTGTTTTTCTTGAGCAGACACAAGAGAGTTTCTTTGACATTTCTGTGTCAGGAGGCATTTAACAGGAGGCTTCCTGTGTGCTGTTTTGGATCTGTCAGGGATACTCTGTTCCTTATTGATTCCTGAATACTCAGGAGTTAAGAGAGGCAATTCTTCCTCCTTTCCCAAGACTGAGGAACCCAGGCATTTCCTTCATAAGTGTTTCTATATGGTGATAAGTACCCTCTTCTTCTTGTGAACCATATGGTAAAAGTGATTGTTTACAACTCTCTCTCCTTAATATGGATCGCCTATGTTTTGTAAGTCTGGAATTTTAAGCTTTATCTTTTCTGAGAATAACTATTTTGTAAGACAGTATATATGCCCACACCATGTTGATTAAAACACCTTTGCTCCATCAGAGCTCTGGTCCCCATGTGTTTCTTTCTCTTTCTTTCTCTGTCTCTCTCAGGCTATTTCTTTGGAGTGCAGAGACCCTCTGAGTTCACTTTCCTGCCTGGGCTTCTAAGACCCTCTCGAGAAGGTGCTCTGTGCCTTCACCCACTGACAGGGCGCGTGAGGCCTCTGTGAACAGAGCAAGTCCTGTGCCAGAGGCTTTATTGGCTTTCTGTGTAAACCAAGGAGTATCAGCCTCTTTCTCTCCTTTACTTACTAATCATCGACTCTGGACCACCAGGTTCCAGTCCATTAAAGGACTTCCAGCTGTGGACTTTTCACAATTAAAAAAAAAAAAAAAAAAGTCTTCACAGGCGCCACTTAATCCTTTCTGTCCCTTATAAACTGGTACAGATTACTCATTGTGCATGTTGTTGTTCAGTTGCTAAGCCATATCTGATTCTTTGTGACTCCATGGTCTGCAGTATGTCAGACTTCCCTGTCCTTTGCTGTCAACTGGAGTTCGCTCAAATTCATGTCCATTGAGTTGATGATAATATCTAACCATCTCATCCTCTGCCACGACCTTCTTCTTTTGCCTTCAGTCTTTTCCAGCATCAGGCAGGGTCTTTTACAATGAGTTGGCTTTTCACATAGAGTGGCCAACTTATTGGAGTTTCTGCATAAGTCCTTCTAGTGAAATATTCAGTGTTGGTTTCCTTTACAGTTGACTGGTTTGATATGCTAGCAGCCCAAGGGCCTATCAAGAGTCTTCTCTAGCCCCACAATTCGAAAGTATCAGTTTTTCAGCAAGTAGCCTTCTTCACAGTTCAGTTCTCCTACTTGTACATAAATACTGGAAAAACCATAGCTTTGACTATATAGACCTTTGTCAGCAAACTGATGTCTCTCCTTTTAAATATGCTGTTTAGGTTTGTCACAACTTTTCTTCCAAAGAGCAAGTGTAGTTTAATTTCCTGGCTGCAGTCACCATCAGTGGTGTTTTTGGAACCCAGAAAAATAAAATCCATCATTGCTTCCACTTGTTCCCCTTCTATTTGTCATGAAGTGATGGGACCAGATGCCATGATCTTTGTTTTTTGAATGTTGAGTTTTAAGCCAGCTTTTTCACTCTCCTCTTTTCCCATTTTCAAGATACTCTTTTGATCCTCTTCACTTTCTGCCACAAAATGGTATTATCTGCATATCTGAAGTCATTGATATTCTGCATGGATATAGACATAGGCAAAATGAACTTATAGATTGATATAAATTAATTATATATGTTTATATGGGAAAGCATCCTTATGCATACATTTATTTATACATGTTATATATATATCATATATATAAAAATACACACACATAGGTATATGTGCAGGTATATACTGAGATATTGAGAAGGTCAGTGCTATGATGTAAGTGATGTTGAAAATGCAATGGGACCACGTGGCAAGAGTCAGGAGATCCAACTGAGCGTGGGTCAGTTAAATTTCACAGTGTTGACCAAAAACAGACTGCCAACTTCAGCAACGACCGGTTACTTCAGACGAACAAAAAATTGCAATTTGAGGCCTGCCGTTATGGTGTGCCATGTGCAAATCCTACACAAAAATGGAGAAGAAAACTCTTTTATACAGGGACAAAGGAAATTGGGAGGGCTAGAGTAAAGAAAGAGAGCATACTTTTCATTGGCTGAGTCCTGACAGCCTCTCATTGACTGAGCTCTTGCCAAGCAAGTAGAGAGAGTCTTTCTTCTTCCTGTTTTGCTCTGCTATTATCATAAGGCATAGGAGCACCTTCTTCTGGCCTCTCAACTCTCTTTTAATTGAAGTTTCTTCTTATTAATTTTTTTACATTCTCTCTTTTTAATTAATATCTTTCCCAGAAAATGTTGCTATTTGAAGTCAGATTTTCTGGTTTCAGTGGCTTTTTGTCACTGAATGCCTGGGGGAAATTTTCTGGGTGGAGTACCTCAATATCAGAAGGAATTTGCACAAGTGGCAAACCTATTGAGGTCATCTCTGTGTAACAAGGAAAGGAAGAGAGAGAACTCTCAGACACTTCTAAAGTGACTATGTTACCAAGATCATTGAACATAAACATTGAAGACTATCTGAAATATTATGCCATCATCAAAGGCTTTCAGAAGGGATTTTTTTTATAGTAGATGAGATCTTTAGACTGCAAGATATGATGCTTAAGGTACTCATCTCATCGCACTGTGGAAAGACTGTATTACCAAAATATGGTTGTTTTTTTTTTTTTTTTTTTTTTTAAGGGCACTTTTCATATATCGTGTAGAAACTACATTCCTTAAAATAAAGTGTGTCAAAGATTAATAGTCCTAAGTCACTTATTTCCCCTATCTTGTCCCATGCCTTTTGCCCCTATCTTGTCCCATGCCTTGCTGAAAAGTCAATCAATCAATGTTAAGAATTATGAGACAACCACTAAAAGAAACTGTTCTGGCCATCTCTTCCACTATCATATATAGTCTGTTTCTGAATTTGAAGGACTATCACTTTCAAGTATCTCTTGCAGACCTATCCCACTGCTGTATTATACAGTACCTCCTTTTCCATGTTTGTGGACCTTCATTTATCTATTTGATCATCAATTAAAAGTCAAGAAGGGAGAGTTTATGTCTGATCTTATTTATTTGTTACTCTTAGAACATCTCATTTTTGACTGGACTCAGACTTAGAAGTAGAAGCTCTCAGAGAGGACAGCCTCCATCTCTTGGCAATCTGTTCCTGCCGTTTTTCTTTGGCCTCCTTCATTCTCTTGGCCAAAAGTTTAGCATATTCTGCAGCCTCTTCTTTATTTTTCTTAGTACGCTGTTTCTTCAGAGCAATACGCTGGCATTTGTGTTGCAGAACTTGTGGAGTCATGAGACGCTGAATCTTGGGTGCTTTAGTCCTAGGTTTCTTACCGTCTTTGTTTAGGGGCTTTCGCACAACATATTGGCGGACATCATCTTCTTTAGAGAGATTGAAAAGTTTGCGGATTCTGCTAGCTCTTTTGGGACCAGGCGACGAGGCACTGTAGTATCAGTGAGTCCAGGAATATCCTTCTCTCCTTTTTTCACAATGACCAAATTGAGAACACTCAGATTGGCATCCACAATGCAACCCCGTACAGATTTGTGCTTTCTCTCTCCAGTCCTCCTTGGTCTGTAACAGGAATGCCCCTTACTCAGAAGCAGGCGAACATGGCCATGGGTCAAGACACCCTGCTTCATGGGGAAACCCTGCTTATCGTTCCTGCCACTGATTCGGACCACATAACCCTTCCATTCTTCACCCAGAGCATCAGCAGCAACTTCTGTGGCCATACGCTTCTCATAGAAGGTACGAAGTTTTCGTTCATCGTCCACTTCAATGAGCTTCTGGCAGCCAGTGGCCAGGAAAGAGATGTTTAGCTTCATTCTGAAGCAGCCGACAGGCTCCAAGGCGCCATGAAAAAGAGCAATATGGTTGTTTTTAATAGAAACAGTTAGGTCTTTGCTTGGAACATCTCTCCTTTAGTCCATTGTTTGTCAAAAGAGGCAGAAGCCAAGTACATTATATGTCCTATGACTATCTCAAAGGATGAAGGCTTAGGATTTCCAAACGAGTGGATTTGAGATTCAGAAGGACCAAAAGCATTATTTTGGGACAAAGTATTTTGAGGACATCTACAGATTTTTCCTCTGAGTCTTAATAATGTCATTAGTGCATTAGACTAAACCAAAGAATTGGGAGTGGTTAGCATAGTGAAGGCAATGGCAGTCCACTCCAGTACTCTTGCCTGGCAAATCCCATGGACGAAGAAGCCTGGTAGGCTGCAGTCCATGGGGTCACTAGGAGTTGGGACACGACTGAGCAACTTGTTTCACTTTTCACTTTCATGCATTGGAGAAGGAAATGGGAACCCACTCCAGTATTCTTGCCTAGAGAATCCCAGGGATGAGGGAGCCTGGTGGGCTGCCATCTCTGGGGTGGCACAGAGTAGGACACGACTGAAGCGATTTAGCAGTAGCAGTAGCAGCAGTAGCGTAGCGAAAGTGTTAAAAATCGGTCAAACAGCACAGATTTGTCAAAGTATCTAACCAATAAAATAGTCTACTTGATCACTATGAAGTTCAAAAGGAGATCCTCAGTTATGGATAATTTTTTTCCAAAGGATATTAGCAATGAAATAGGCAGTAGCCTGATTAAAAGAGAAGGCTATGATCTAGTTTGTGTGAAAAAAATAGAGACTATTATTAAAACAAGTTTAGATTCATTAGACAGAGGAAGTTATGTGAAATTCATTTGCTAGAGCTTGAATGGTCCATTAAACAGTTTAAAATGTATGGGAGCAGTACATACAGGTTTCGTTGCATTGTATTTTGCACAAATGGCACAAACGAGTTTATGTATTTTTTTTCAACCTTGTTAAGGTTTCCTCCGAAGCCTTGATTCATGAAGGCTATCACTTTGCCAATAGAGCAATGGTTTAATGCATTCACAGTGATTAAAAGTGGAGATTTTAAAGTTTGCTGTACAACTGAGTTGTTATTTGATCCAAACTAGAGCTTTCTCTTTTTATTAAATCAGTAATTGTTGCATTTTCTCTATTTTTCTGAGGCCAAGTATTGTGCTCTGCTAGCCAGTTTTTCTAACTTATCATTTGGAAAATACCACTTTGGACTATGACAGAGGTTTGGCTGCTGTTGGTTCCTTTAAGGACAATATTTCTTACAGAAATGTCAGCATGGTGATTTCCTTTAGCTTCCAGAGAGCTAAGTTTAGAATGTCCCAAAATCTTAATAATAGCTAAAGTGGCAGGTATAAATATTGCATCCAGTAATTCCTGAACACATAGTTCATTTAAAATTTTATTTCCTCTACAAGTAAGGAAGCCATGTTGCTTCCACAACATTTCAAAATCATGACCTACTCTGAAAGGATAAATATTATCAGTATAAATACTGGAAGTTTTCCCCATTTGCTAAAGTGAAACTTGAGTACGAGCACATAATTCAGCATGTTGGACCAAAATAGCAATAGGTTCAGGTGCTGCCTCAACAATATCAAAAGGAATTGTGAACCTTACCCAGCATTATATTTGCTATTGTTATCTTTTAAATAAGAACCTTTAGTGAACCATGAAAAGTCAGTGTTACCTTAAGAAATTTCCTGTGGATCATTTCAAGGAGTCACAAGTGATCCATCAGTGGTAAGTACTAGTGAGGGACTTTATCAGTGACAAAGGAGAGAAGGGCAGCAGAGTTAAGGTAATAATAACACACACACACACACACACACACACACTTTGGAAGGGGCAGTTAACAAAAAACTTCATAGGAAGTGAGGCAGCTAAGAAATGTTGAGGCTAATGAAAATCTGGGAGGCCTTCTAGTGCATGAGATACAAAAATGGTTAAAGAGAGTCCCAAAATGATTTTCTTTCCAGTAGCTCTAACCTAAAGGACAGAGGCTGTAATAGCTATAAAGTAAAGGGGTATCCCCAAGCCACATGGTACTGTTGCTGGTTATAATACCTTATTGGTCAATGACGGTTCTTGTGTTTTGGGTGAACACCCCAAGGGTATTCTCTTTCTTCATATAAGGAAGAAAAGAAAAGGAAAATTGTATAAAAGGAAAAATGTAATCTGCTCATTGGGATTCTCAAGGGCACGTGGATTCTTCAAACATGCTTTTACAGCCTTAAAGGCTATGCTGTCTAGTTCTTCCCATTAAATTGTGTTGGTGTATTTTGTTGTTGTTGTTGTTAGTGAGTAAAACATACAGAGATTTGATCATAGGGAGAAATTTAGAATCTGATTTCTACAATAACCAACTATCCCTAGAATTAAGCACAGTTAGTGCTTAATTTGGGGTTTTAGGAAATTTAAGTCACTATGAATCCTTTCTGGAACAAGATGAAGCCCTTGTTCTATATCAGATGCAAAAAATACTGAAACTGGGTTTAGGAATATTGCAATTTTTAAAACGACTTTATGTCTTTTTAAGCTAAAATCTTCAGCAGCATGTAGATGCTGTGTTACTGTGAGGAGGTTTGAGAAAAAGATCGAGGAAGCAAATCATCTACATATTGAAACAAAGCAGATCTCAAGGAAGCATTATTATTCCATCCAATTCAGATTCCAGAATTTGTGAGAAGCAAGGACAGTCAGTAAAATCCTGAGACATTACTATACATGTGAATTGATTTTTTTTTTTTTTGCACACATGAAGGCAAAAAGATATTGGATAGCTTTATCAATTGAAATACAAAATATTGTGCAGCATAAATTGCAGAAAATAATTTGTTTTAAGCAGGAATGGATGTTGGTAATTTTTAAGGGTTAGGAACAACATGTTATTAAGAGATAACAATGTTGTTTATTTCTTTGAAGTCCTAACAAATCTGTACCCTTAGCCCATAGATTTTCTTACCATTAAAATGGTAATATTAAAGGGACTAGTTCAGGGGCTAATGAGTCCTTGACCTTTATAATCTTCTATGATGGGCTTTATGCTTTTGAATGGTTTTTTGAAGGGAAGTAGTTTAAATGTTCACTTTTGCCATCTCCTGTTTGAACACTTCCAATTTGCCTTGATTCATGGACCTAACATTCCAGGTTCCTATGAACTGTTGCTGTTTACAGCAACAGGCTTTACTTCCATCACTGGTCACATCCACAACTGGGTGTTGTTTTTGCTTTAGTTCTGTCTCTTCATTCTTTCTAGAGTTATTTCTCCACTGATCTCTAATAGCATATTGGGCTAAAGAGCCTCTTGATGAAAGTGAAAGAGGAGAGTGAAAAAGTCGGCTTAAAGCTCAACATTCAGAAAATGAAGATCATGGCATCCAGTCCCATCACTTCATGAGAAATAGATGGGGAAACAGTGGAAACAGTGTCAGACTTTATTTTTCTGGGCTCCAAAATCACTGCAGATGGTGATTGCAGACATGAAATTAAAAGACGCTTACTCCTTTGCAGAAAAGTTATGTCCAACCTAGATAGTATATTCAAAAGCAGAGATATTACTTTGCCGACTAAGGTCCGTCTAGTCAAGGCTATGGTTTTTCCAGTAGTCATGTACGGATGTGAGAGTTGGACTATGAAGAAGGCTGAGTGCCAAAGATTGATGCTTTTGAACTGTGGTGTTGCAGAAGACTCTTGAGAGTCCCTTGGAGTGCAAGGAGATCCAACCAGTCCATTCTGAAAGAAATCAGCCCTGGGATTTCTTTGGAAGGAATGATGTGGAAGCTGAAGCTCCAGTACTTTGGCCACCCCCTGTGAAGAGTTGACTCATTGGAAAAGGCTCTGATGCTGGGAGGGATTGGAGGCAGGAGGAGAAGGGGACGACCGAGGATGAGATGGCTGGTTGGCATTGCTGACTCCATGGGCATGGGTCTGGGTGAACCCCAGGAGTCGGTGGTGGACAGGGAAACCTAGTGTGCTGTGATTCATGGGATAGCAAAGAGTCGGACACGACTGAACTGAACTGAACTGAACCAAACCAACCTGAGGAATTAATTCTTCCCCAGGTGAAAGATATTGTCTTTTTTTTTTTTTTTTTGCCTTTGCATACTGTTCATGGGGTTTGCAAGGCAAGAATACTGAAGTGGTTTGCTATTCCCTTCTTCAGCGGACCATGCTTGGTCAGAACTCACCACCATGACCCATCCATCTTGGGTGTCCCTACATGGCATGGCTCATAGTTCCATTGAATTAGCGAAGGCTGTGGTGCTTGTGATCATATTGGTTAGTTTTCTGTGATTGTGGTTTTCATTCTGTTTGCCCTTTGATGGAGAAGGATAAGAGGGTTACAGAAGCTCCCTAATGGGAGAGACTGACTGAAGGGGAAGCTAGGTCTTGTTCTGATGGGCAGGGCCATGCTCAGTAAGTCTTTAATCTAATTTTCTGTTGATGGGTGGGGCTGTGTTCCCTCCCTGTTGTTTGACCTGAGGCCAAACTATGGAGGAGGTAATGAAAATAATGGTAACCTCTTTCAAATGACCCCATGCATTCACTGCTACACTCAGTATCCCCAATCCTGTAGCCGGCCACCCCTGACCCACGCCTCTGCTGGAGAATCCTGGACACTCACAGGCAATTCTGGGTCAGTCTCTTGTGGGGTCACTTCTCCTTTCTCCTGGGTCTGATGTGCAAAAGGTTTTGTCTGTGCCCTCAAAGAGTCTGTTTTCCCAGTCCTATGTAAGTTCTGGCAGCTCTATAGGGGGTTAATGGTGACCTCCTCAAAGATGGCTTATGCCATACTCAGGTCTACTGCACTCAGAGCCCCTGCCCCTGAAGCAGTCCTTTGCTGATCTGTACCTCTGCAAGAGACACTCACAGTTCTGGCTCAGTCTGTGGAGTCTGGTTCTTGGCACACACAAGTTTTGTTTGAGCCCTCCGAGTATCTCTGGCAGGTATGGGGTTTGATTTAAAACATGATTTACCCCTTCCTACCATCTTGCTGGGGCTTCTCCTTTGCCCTTGGATGTGGGGTACTTTTATTTTGTGGGATCCAACAGTCTCCTGTCAACGGTTGTTCAGCAGTGATTGTAATTTTGACTTTCTCTCAGGAGAAGATGAGTGCACATACTTCTACTCCATTTGACGTCCTCACCAAAAAACTGAGGTTTGATGAACCGAGGGGACTTTCATGTCTGCAGTAGCCTCCAGCGGCCACTGATTGGGCTTATGCAAATCTTCACGGGTGGGCTGCTGTGAGTTTTGCTTTCATCAGTTGAAGATTTTGTCCATAAGGAAGTTTGTAGCTGACTCAATGGGGGCAAATGATCAGTGTTTCCAGTATTAGCTCTTATGATGTTAGACATGGAACAGGTAAAATATGACAAAGGGATATTTAATTCACCTGGTTGGTTAATTTGATAACTACTGTCAATTTCTAGATTTATTTCCCCCTTTTGGAAGAGAGGAATTCTGATATGATAGTTCTCTAGGACGTCTCAGCCAAATAAATGAACAGGGGTGGAAGAACTAGGCAAAATAGTCTGTATATATCAAAGGTTCTGAACAAAATTGAATGGATTTAAAGGCAGAAACGTTTTGAGATTTCATTAGTGATCTTCACTGTTGGAACTCTTTTAGTACTCTGAAACAGGGGCACTGAGATTGTGGCTCTGGTTTCAGTTAGGACTGATAGAGACTCATCCCCATCTGGAGAAATGTTTCTCTGCGCTGATTAAGAGGGAGGATCAGGAAGAGTTTTGTACTTCCTCAGAGCCCCACCATTAAGAAATGGGAAAATGTTGGAAAAGTTAGTTAAAAGGCTGAAGGCATCTGAAATGCTTACATTTATAACAACTTCTTTCCTAATGTCTTGACTTTTTGCAGTAGCTGCAGAAATTTTCAGGGTTTACTTTGGTTTAGGACTCTTCACTTGCTGGAGTGAAGATTAAGAATTTTGTCTTCCTTTTAGGAGACTCATCTAGAGAGAGAAAGAACTAGTGTACTAGTTCTTTAAATCTGAAGTGGGCAGTTTCTCATTCCATCCTGATCTTTTTTATGAAAGTTCTCTATTCAGCCCATTGATAAACATGGATTTCAAAGATAGCCTGGTGGAATAAACATTTGAAAGAAGAAAATAATTAAAAAATCTGAAGACAACTGTAACATTCATGAATAGATTCATCATATTTTTGTGTACTACACTGAATTTTTATCCAACAAACTTGCTTTGGAAAAGGTCTAGGAATTGCTCAGTGAAATTGCCTAGTGATTGCCTGAGTAATAATATAATAAATTTAGTAGGCTGATCTCCCAATTGTAATTTTAGAGACCTTCCTGGATTTTCCACATTGACTGTTTTTTATCCAATGCTGGGCCTTGCCTTCACCAACAAGCATATGAAGATGATGTAAGTCAGGAATGCAAAGTTGATAAGTCTGAAGACTATATTACTTTGCAAATCTGGGAGATCTTTGGTTGCTTTTGGAAAAATTTTGACCACGGCTTTCAGTTCAGCCTTAGCCCAGGGAAGACAAAAAAAAAAAAAAAAGACTTTAGCATCTAGACACTCAGAAGGATTAATTTTAAAGTGACAAGTTTTGAAGATGGCAGAGGAATAGGACGGGGAGACCACTTTCTCCCCCCACAAACTCATCAAAAGAACATCTCAACACTGAGTAAAATCTACAGGGCAACTTTTGAATGCTAGCAGAGGACATCAGGCATCCAAAAGGCAGAACATTGTCTTCAAAAACAGGTAGGAAAAATACAAAAGACAAAACAAGAAACAAAGGAGGGAGCTCCATCCCGGGAAGGGAGTCCTGTCCCGGGAAGAAAGTTTTAAAAAGAGAGAAGTTTCCAAATACCAGGAAACACTCTCACTGCTGAATCTGTGGCGAGTCTTGGAAGCACATAACAGGGAAGAAAAATAAATGGGTGATTAAGACCAACAGATTACGAGCCCAACGGTAACTCCCCCAGCGGAGAAGCAGAGCAGACGTCTGCATCCGCCACTAGCAAATAGGGGCTGGGCAAGGAGGCGCGGGAGATGCGGGCAGCAGCGTTTCTTAAGAATCGGGCTGGAACGCCGGTGTGTAACCAGAGCAAACTAACTCGGGCTAGCACACCAGACTGTGGGACAGTTACCACGTGAAAAGGTCTAACATAGGACACTGCCAGGACCGCAAACGAAACAGAGGATGGAATGGAAATAGCTGGCTGCAGACCAGCCCCTGCTAACGAAAGGCATTCAGAGCCATAGGGGCTGGAGCGTGGCAATCGCAGCCCCAGAGGGACTTTGCTGATCAAAGTGCAGGTGGGCTTTTTTGCTGACTGAGGCTTCTTGGGGTGCTGGACAGTCACAATTTGCCTGACAAAGGGTCAGGGGGTACACTCAGAAAACTGAGCAGCAGGAAAGGGCGATAAGCTGCACGATTGCGCTTGCCAAACATCTGAGCTGCTTGGTCCTGGGAAGGGCACAGAACGTAGGCCCAATTGAGTCAGTGACTGCCTGGGTGCCGAGCCTGAGAGGCTTAGACCAGGGAGGTGCATGCAGCCTAGGGCCGGCCTCGGATGGTTCCCGGTAGAGAAACGTAGAGCCTGAGCGTTGTGCCCTTGGTGTAGGGGCAGACCCAGCGGGGCTAAGACACTGCGAATACACACCAGAGCTATTTGGTAGCAGCATCCCTCCCTCCCCACAGCGCGACTGGCCAAGTGAGCCTGAAAAAAAAAAAAAAAAAAGTGACTTCCACGTCCCCCTGTGTCAGGGTGGAAATCGGACACTGAAGAGACCAGCAAACAGAGGAAGATGAACAGAGGGAACTGCCTTGGAAGTGACCCCACGCTGCCTGCAACACCAGAGAAAGTCCCAGAAATATCGTTACTATTTTTTCAATGGTTCTTTTATTATTATTATTATTTTTTTATTATTTTTTTTGGTAGATGTTTTTGTTTGATTGCTTTTTCTTCCTATCTTTTTCTTCTCTTTTTATATTTTTTAATTTTTAAGTCCTTTATTTCACTTTTAATTTAAAATTTTATAACCTACTATCACTTTTCAAACAAAAAAAAGACCCTATTTTTAAAGCAAATGTCATATATACATATATGTACAATTTTTTTTTTGTTTTTTTGAGAGGCTGTTGGTGTTGGTCATTAATAATTCCTGTGACTTTTGTTTTTTTCTCTTCTTGTCCTTCTTTTCCTTAATATTGTATTTTTGAAAATCCAACCTTGACTCTAAATTTTTAATCTTTGCTTTTTGGTATTCATTTTCAATTTTTTACATTTAAAAACCCAATCTTCATTACCCAATTTTACCTGAGAGTGAGATTACTGGCTTGACCACTCTCTCCTCTTTTGGACTTTCCTTTCTCCCCAGCTGGTTGACTCTCTCTCCTCCCTCTCTCTTCTTTTCTCTACCCAACCCTGTGAATCCCTGTGTGTTCCAGATGATGAAGAACACTTAGAGAACTGGTTACTGGCTGGATCTGTCTCTCCCCCTTTTCATTTCCCTCATTTATCCTCCTGGCCACCTCTGTCTACCTCCTCCCTCTTCTCTTCCCTGTATAATTCAGTGATCATCTCTGAGCGGTCCAGACAGAGGAGCACACATAAGGAAGTAATTACTGGCTAGCTTTCTCTCTTCTTTTGATCCCACCTCATCACATTCCAGTCATCTCTAACTACCCCCTTCCTCTCCCTTTCTCTAAGTAACTCAGTGAACCTCTCTGGGTGTCCCTCAATGTGGAGAAACTCTTCATCTTTAACCTAAAACACCAATACAGTATACTAATGCATATATATGGAATTTAGAAAGATGGTAATGATAACCCTGTATGTGAGACAGCAAAACAGACACAGATGTATAGAACAGTCTTTTGGACTGTGTGGGAGAGGGCGAGGGTGGGATGATTTGGGAGAATGACATTGAAACATGTATAATATCATATGTGAAACAAATCGCCAGTCCAGGTTCAATGCATGATATAGGATGCTCGCGGCTGGTGCACTGGGATGACCAGAGGGATGGTATGGGAGGGAGGTAGGAGGGAGGTTCAGGATGGGGAACACATGTACACCCATGGTGGATTCATGTTGATGTATGACAAAACCAATACAATATTGTAAAGTAATTAGCCTCCAATTACAATAAATGAATTTATATTAAAAAAAATTTTTTTAAATCTCAGTTGTGGAGGCAGATTTTTAAAAATGATATTAAATGACACTCCATTTAAAAAATTATTTTTTTAAATTGGATTTTAAATTACACCCCATATTTAAAGTTATTTCTGAATTTTCCCCTGTGCTGGATATCACTTTCTGTGGGTCTTTCTCTCCTGGCAGTGGGCAGCCTTCTCATTGCAGTGCACACTTCTCTTGTTGCACACTTCGGGCTTTAGTCCTATACTTAGGACTAGAGTTACTTTGTGCTCTAAGATCAAGGTCTCCTCCTTCCAGGTCTGTCCAAGAAACCCTCTCTCTCAGCCCAGGGGGGCCCCATCGTGAGGTCAGGAGAGAACGTGACATTGATCTGCAGCTCCGAGAGTGCCTTTGACCAGTTCCATCTGCTCAGGGAGGGGGAGAAGCTTGGGTGGCCCCTTGCTGGACAGTGGAGCCCCCACGGAACACTCCAGGCAGAGTTCCCTCTGGGTCCTGGGACCCCGGACCACAGCGGGGTCTACAGGTGCTACGGCTCCTTCACTCGCTCTCCCTACTCATGGTCAGACTCCAGCGACCCACTGTTCCTGTCTGTTACAGGTGAGGAACCTCTTCCTGACCCATGCTTTCTTGTGCTGTTCCAGCTTGCTCTGGCTAAGCTGTGTCCAATTCTTAGCGACCCCCTGGACTGCAACACAAGTGACTCCTCTGTCCTTCACTATCTCCGCTTCATGTTTCACAGCCTTGTCCTGGTGAAGGGGCTTGCATAACTCAATGAAGCTATCAGCAATGTCATGCAGGGCCACCAAGACTGACAGGTCATAGTGAAGAGTTTGGACAACACGTAGTCCCCTAGAGAAGGAGATGGCAACCCACTCCAATATTCTTGTCTCCAGAGCCCCAAGATTCCCATGCTTCACAATGCACTAAATCACATTGAATTGGCCAAGAAGTCCATTTGGGTTTTTCCATAACATCTTACGCTACCACTGAGCTCTATCTCAAGGGATCCGTGCTGGTGTCAGGGGAACCTTAGGGCTTCTGGGGAAATGGAGGCAATGAGAACCAGACAGAAAGAGAGATGGTAGATGACATCTCAACCCTCTTCCACCTCCAGTATGGATGCTTCACATCAGAGTCCTGTCTATCCAGGCAATAAAGAAAAAGGTCAGGGTAGACCCAGGGGGAGGAGAGGCTGGGCTGATTTGGGAAGATCAGAGATTGCCTTGCCTCCTTGCTCTTAGTCTTTTCCCAGAAGCACCTCTGACATACAGGTGATTTCCCAACTTAGGAGCATAGACACTCATTCCCAGAGCAGACAGAATGTCTCTAGCTTACAGCTGTCTTTCACCACCAGGTATATCCTTCCCACATCTTTCCACCATCACATCTCCAGGATGGAGGTTCTACTCAACGCATTCACAGGGAGGAACCAAAAGCTCTCCCCTCCCCCATCAGTGCTCTGAGGGATGACAGAGTCAAGGACAGGCAGGAGGTCAACCTTCCAGGAAGAATAGTCCTCATTCAGTCAGTATGAGGAAGGTTACTTGTTCACCCCTGTCTTTTTTCTCCTAGAATCCACTACAAGTACTTGCTCATCACCCATGGACCCACACACCACAGAAGGTAAGCAAGACGGTCTCCTATCTCAGCAAATTCTGAGAGGAAGGAGGGTTCCTGTGTGAGTGTTTGCTCTACCACCTCCCAGCTCTGTGCCTTTGGGCTCCTCAACATCCCTGTTAAGTTAGCATTTGAGACCGTGGTCTGCAGAAGACCCACAGAGGGCATTGAGCTTCTCATGCTCAGGGACTGGGAATTTCTAAGCTGGACAAAGTGTGTCAGACTGACCTGACCCCATGCTTAAAGGAAATGCTTACCTTCCCTCCACCAGGATCTTTGGGGATGAATTTTGGGGGGCAAGCAGAGGATTTTAGGGAGCACCTTCAATATGTGTTATTCCTCTGTTAGAGTTTTATCAACTGAACATTCACAGTTCAGATGAGTGTCGTGTCTTCTTGAGGATTCCACTCCAGGTCTATGTGGATGGAGGGGAAATGTATTGTGGATTAACGCAGTCTCCATTCATGTAAAAATGCCATGGCTTGTAATATGGGGCAGAAGACAGTAATTGCTTCAATGCCCAGGAGACCTTGATTCACACCTCAGCTGGTCTTGCACAGCCTCTTTACTTTATCCACTGCTCGCATCTCTCCTGAATGCTTTGGTACCTCCTGGGAAGTGGAGACCATCACTGATCAGGTTGACAGATGCTGACAGTTTTACACAAGGATCCAATAAATCCAGTGTGTAGGGGCACAGCCTACTCAACAAATAACCAGATTTTCTTCCGTTTGCTTGTTGGTAGAAGCACCACTTCTTCAAGCACACTCCAGCACGTGGTACATTGTCCTTGGAATTGTCATAGCCTTCACCTCTACCAGCATCATCCTCGCTGCTCTTGTTTGTCACTGGTTTTCTACCCAGAATTGTAAGTCTGAAGGTGGCGAGCTCAGCATCATCTGACACAGGGGGAGGTGGGTTCACAGCAGAGAATGGCATTTTCGCCTCCTGTAGGTTAAAAACTGATTTCCAGTGTTGAGATCCCTGATGGTATATCTCACAGAGACCCATGGAGCCCTGTTCTTTTTATGAAAATATATGTTGATTTATTCTTGGCTCATCAGGTCTTGGCTGAAGCATGGGGGATTCTCATTGTGGAGCTGGGGTGCAGTTCAAGGCTGCAGAGCTTGTGGGCTCAGCAGGTGCAGCACATGGGGCTTAGTTGCTTCAAGGCAGGTGGGATCATAGTTCTCCCACTAGGGATAGAGCTTGTGCCCCTGAACTGGACAGCAGGATCTTAATTCCTGGGCCACCAGGGACGTTCCAAGCCCTGTTCTTCCTTTCAACCACAGCCATCTGTTCTTATTCCCTACATGATCTTGGGAATCTGCTGTCACACAGAAAAGGATGGTCCATAACAGAAGATGTAGGATGGGTCCATGGGTTTGCACAGGTTCATAAGACAGTTCGTGAATGGCTGGGCATGTATATGGGGTGTGTGTGTGTGTGTGTAGTAGTAGTAGTAGTAGTAGTAGTACTAGTCGTAGACAGTCTCAACACCTAGGGCACACCCCTGCCTCTTTCTGGCTTTGATGTCCCCATCAAAGATATGTAAGTCTGGAATAACTGCCTCCACCCTGAAGAGCCTTGACTCTCTTCCATTCTCAGATGTTTCCTTCACAGAAAGAGAGCCCAAAGAAGACAGAACAGTGAATGATGAAGTGAGTCCTCCCAGGCCAAACCCTTGTCATAGCCTGAGCCCCTCCAATGCCCAGTGGCCCAGCCATCGAAGATCACGTCTCAGTCCATCATTCTCACCTCCTTCCTCTCAGGATCCTGCAGCAGAAGACGTGATATACGCCCACTTGAACCACGGGACCCTCTCCGAGAGACTGTTCACTCCCGCTCCCCCGAGCCCCATGCACCCCTTCACCGAGCCCAGTATCTATGAAGAATTCAATGTAAACCACGACCATGCTGAGCCCTCACCTGGCCCCAGGCTGTGAGCACATAGAGTGTTACAAATCGAGGACTTAGATCTCTTTCTTAAGGGGTTCCTCCGTGGACACTCCTTCTCCTCTTCCAAAGCAGCCCAGCAACTCTGAGGTAACAGTGCAGTCCAAGAATTATAGGATCATCTTCAAAACTCCCACAACATCTTAGTAATCTCCTGGCTATTCTAGGACTACATTTCATCTATCTCACCATTTTGGGAGAAGGTATAATCAATCACACATACTGGGTAGGTTACTATGATCATCCTACTTTTTCTAAAATTCCAACAAAGCATAAAAAATTTGCCAGTTGATTCTTCAAATTATTCAGTTAAAAAAAAAAACAAATAAACAAAATGCCTATGCAGTAATGTTTTACAAGGATGAACATATTTACAAGACAGAAACAGACTTGTAGACTTAGAAAACAATCTTAGAATTACAGAGGGGAAGGGTGGGGGGAAGAGATAGACTGGAAGTTTAAGATTGACATATGCACACTGTTACATTTAAAATAAAATGTTTTCCATGAAGAATAATAAAATCCATGCTAGATGGCCTTTACAAAGATGATGTATATACTGTTTGAGATATCCATTGTGGTGGCACTAGCCATGTGAGGCCGCATGTGTGCATGCGAAGGCGATTCAGTCATATCCGACTCTTTGCAAACCCATGGATGGTGTGTAGCTCTCTAGGCTCCTCTGTCCATGGGATTCTCCAGGCAAGGATACTGGAGTGGGTTGCCATTGCCTTCTTGAGGGGATCTTCTTGACCCAGGGATTGAACCCACGTCTCTCATGTCTCTTGCATTGGCAGGTGGACTCATTATCACTGAGCCATTGGGGAAGCCCCCTCCACCTTTCCCAGCCGTGCTTGTGTGGGTGCTGGAGTTCCAGCAGGGGTAGAAACATGACAACAAAATCTCCTTCGGTCTGGATCTGCACCGGCTGATAAAGTAGTTACCCAATCATGTGGTACAATGACTCTACCTGTATATGAAGTAAAGCATTCAGTTCTTCAAGTTCTCAGTAGCATCATGTGGCCAGGTACTATGGTGCTGTACAGAGCAGATGTTTAAAAAGTCCTGTCATCACAGAAAATTCTAGTGGACATTCCACTCCAGAGCACCGAGGGCTGCAGAGGGAACATTTGCCCCAGGAAGGCTTTGCACATGTTGTGTTAATCCATCGATATTTGCATGTTTTGTCTTTTTTCTTCTTTTCACCAAAGCAAAGGGTTTGAGAATCTTGTGCCTTTTAAGTTATCAACTGTTGGCACAATGTGGCTTGGCTCAACCAAGAGGAAGACTGAAGAGCATAACACCATGAGGACCCTGGTGTGAACTGAGCTGACAAATGGGATGAAAATCAAGCTCCACAGAGCCTTAGTTGCTCCCTGAGGTTGTGTGTGTGATCTCTCCCCTGGCTTAGAACTAAATCACCCAAGAACTGTTTTACCAAGAGTAATGTCAGGATTACTAGAAGTGAAGACATGCTGGGGCTTCTGTGTTGCTACTGTGAGAGAGCATATACCACACTGCTGTGTGATATATCTAAATGTGCAATCATTTCATAATATATGTAAGTCATGTCATTACCTTGGATACCACACGGCTGTATGTCAATTATAACTCTGAAACTGGATAGATAGACGATACATGTGCTTAGTCGCTCAGTCATGTCCAACTCTTTGTGACCCTTTGGACTGAAACCTTATAGGGTCCTCTGTCCATGGCATTCTCCAAACAAGAATACTGGAGTGGTTTGCATTCCATTCTCCATGATGATACGTAGATAGATACATAAATAGATCAATAGATTTCAGTGGTTGCAATACCACTTCCTGAGGCAGTCGATGACTTTAGCATGCTATTTCCTGTCCTTTTTTTTTAATTTTGCTTCATGGAAGTATATCATATGTATTAATATATGCGTCTGTCCTTGATCAGAAACTCTGACATGGACCATTCTTTTCTGACCCCAGAGTGTCCGTTGGTTGAAGAGGAGAGCAACATGCAGCATCAAAGGATGCTTTGAAGAGACAGAAATGACTCACATGCTTCCCCTCAAGGGGACAGAGACACAATCTGCTTTTTACAGACAATGGCCTGTCACTGGGGCAAGTAAAGCCTGTCCTCTGGGCCCAAGAGGAAGAGTTGTACTTTCTTGTGGGAGCAGAGTGTACTTTGCAAAACTCCCGAGCCCTCCTCACTCCCCCACCCCTCGGTTCAGCAGGTCTCTGGGGGCATCGCTGAAGGTCACACTCAACTCCTCGACTCTTACATCTCATATTCAATCACACAGTAAAAGAATTCAACCCCCAGGGCCCCTCTGACCCCTGATGTCCTCTCCATCCACAGAGTCCACCCACAGCCACACCTGGATCCCAGCCATAACCTCCCTGGGTTCTGAGCTCCAGACTCACCCTCCCATCTCCTGTTCACCCTCCACATTTCATCTTTCTAACTCACATTTCAGAATCTGCTTTCTGCCCCTAATCCTTCCACAGTGCCTACATCTTCAGGGCAAACTCCAAACTCTTCTATCTGAATTCAGTCCTGTTCATGGTCCTCCAGAGTTGACTCGTTGCCTCCAACCCCAGCTCTCACCTTTTCTTCCCTCCAAATGATACTGGTGCAATTACACCACAGACACACACACACACACACACACACACACACACACACAGAAAATGGGCCATTTAACATTTGTGTGCTCTCTCATATCAGCTCTTCTGAGAACACTCAGACTCAGCAAGTTCCTTTTGTACTCCCAATCAAAAGTAGACACAAAGGTAGACACTATCATTTACATCACTTGTTAATGGGTTTTTGCCTTATTAAGGGACAATTTTCATAAGAAAAATCCACATAAATCATTTAGAATGCTGGTTGACATGCCCATATCAGAATCATTGAATGTCAAAATTATTTATTTTTAGTTAAAAAAATTAAATTTATAACACACACACACACACACACAGAAAATGGGCCATTTAACATTTGTGTGCTCTCTCATATCAGCTCTTCTGAGAACACTCAGACTCAGCAAGTTCCTTTTGTACTCCCAATCAAAAGTAGACACAAAGGTAGACACTATCATTTACATCACTTGTTAATGGGTTTTTGCCTTATTAAGGGACAATTTTCATAAGAAAAATCCACATAAATCATTTAGAATGCTGGTTGACATGCCCATATCAGAATCATTGAATGTCAAAATTATTTATTTTTAGTTAAAAAAATTAAATTTATACTCTCATTTCCCTTTTCTCTACAGCAGTTAATATAATATCACCTTCATAAAGTTTTCTTATCATACAGTCTCTTGCTTATATATTCCATTTTTTCTTAAAAATAAAATCATCACCCTTGAAAAGTGGACAGCACTGTACATGACCACCATCAACTCCCCCTGCCCCCTTAAGTAAGATCCTGTGTCCCAGGGTTCTATGGAATGTTCTTTTCTCTCTAAAATGTATTCACTCCTAACCATGGCTCTCCTCCTCCTCAAGCAGCTATTCTCTCAAGTACAGTGTAGACGTTGTTGTCGTTGTTCGGTCACTAAGTCATGTGTGACTTTGCAACCCCATAGACTGCAACATGCCAAGCTTCTCTGTCCTTCACTATCTCCCAGATTTTGCCCAAACTCAAGTCCATTGAGTCCTGATATCATCCAATCATCTCATCCTCTGTCGCCCTCTTCTCCTCTTGCCCTCAATCTTTCCCAGCATCAGGGTCTTTTCCANCACAGCTATTTGTAAGGCCTCCCCAGACAGCCATTTTGCTTTTTTGCATTTCTTTGCCATGGGGATGGTCTTGATCCCTGTCTCCTGTACAATGTCAGGAACCTCATTCCATAGTTCATCAGGCACTCTATCTATCAGATCTAGACCCCTTAAATCTATTTCTCACTTCCACTGTATAATTATAAGGGATTTGATTTAGGTCATACCTGAATGGTCTAGTGGTTTTCCCTACTTTCTTCAATTTAAGTCTGAATTTGGCAATAAGGAGTTCATGATCTGAGCCACAGTCAGCTCCCGGTCTTGTCTTTGTTGACTGTATAGAGTTTCTCCATCTTTGGCTGCAAAGAATATAATCAATCTAATTTCGGTGTTGACCATCTGGTGATGTCCATGTGTAGAGTCTTCTCTTGTGTTGTTGGAAGAGGGTGTTTGTTATAACCAGTACATTTTCTTGGCAAAACTCTATTAGTCTTTTGCCCTGCTTCATTCTGCATTCCAAGGCCAAATTTGCCTGTTACCCAGGTGTTTCTTGACTTCCTACTTTTGCATTCCAGTCCCCTATAATGAAAAGGACATCTTTTTGGGGTGTTCTAAATCTTCATAAAACCGTTCAACTTCAGCTTCTTCAGCGTTACTGGTTGGGGCATAGACTTGGATAACTGTGATATTGAATGGTTTGCCTTGGAGACGAACAGAGATCATTCTGTCATTTTTGAGATTGCATCCAAGTACTGCATTTCGGACACTTTTGTTGACCATGATGGCTACTCCATTTCTTCTGAGGGATTCCTGCCCTCAGTAGTAGATATAATGGTCATCTGAGTTAAATTCACCCATTCCAGTCCATTTTAGTTCGCTGATTCCTAGAATGTTGATGTTCATTCTTGCCATCTCTTGTTTGACCACTTCCAATTTGCCTTGATTCGTGGACCTGACATTCCAGGTTCCTATGCAATATTGCTCTTTACAGCATCGGATCTTGCTTCTGTCACCAGTCAAATCCACAGCTGGGTATTGTTTTTGCTTTGGCTCCATCCCTTCATTCTTTCTGGAGTTATTTCTCCACTGATCCCCAGTAGCATATTGGGCACCTAATGACTTGGGGAGTTCCTCTTTTGGTATCCTATCATTTTGCCTTTTCATACTGTTCTGTTATGAACAGTATGAAAAGGTGTCATTTACTGAATATTTATTGCATGTTATGCCTCGTGCTTCCCTGGTGGCTCAGACGGTAAAGCGTCTGCCTGCAGTGTGGGGGACCCTGGGTTGGGAAGATCCCCTGGAGAAGGAAATGACAACCCACTCCAGTACTCTTGCCTGGAAAATTCCATGGACTGAGAGGCTCCTCAGAGCCTGGTAGGCTACAGTCCATGGGGTCGCAAAGAGTCGGACACGACTGAGTGACTTCACTTTATGCCTTGTGCTCATTTATTCTTTATTACAATTCTGAGAAATGAAGAATTTTTTTTATCATTCCCATTTTGCAAATGAGAAAATCAAGGCATGGAGAGTTTAGGGCACATGTCCAACATTAATAACACCTCAAAGTAGTAAAGTTGACTTCAAACTTGGGGAGCCTGAATACAGGGCCTGCCTGCCTCCCAGGGCAGATTGGCAGTGGCATTCCTAGAGATGCTGAGCTCTCCTGGGGTTCTGGAGACATGGTCTCACTGAACTCATTTTGCCTTTCTTCCTTTGGGTATAAATCTCATCCTAATTCTCTCCAGGCTTAGCTGAGCCTGAGGATGTAGCCCCATCCATGAAGTGGTTTGGGATTTGACAGAGCAGGGTGGGGGCGCTTCTTAGCGGCAGAAAGCTGGGGGTTTGCATTTTCTCAGAGGTTGCAGATGTACGTGGCCCAGTGGGTAGGAGAGAGGCCGTGTGGACAGAGATGAGACACACGGGGCAGGGAGCTGCAGGGTGACCAGCAGTGACCAGTATGGGGGCATTGCAGGGGCAGGAACCCACCTGGAACCAGCAGACTCTGGTGGCCTTGAGTTATCCACCTCTGCTCCCCAGATGTCCAAGAAGGATTATGTCTGGATGGCACTTGATGGGGGAGGTTGTCTGTGCTGGATTGCGGGCGAAGATCATGTGCCAGGCTTGGAATTCTGGAACCGGCAGCACGGGAGAGGCCCTGGGAGTCGGCCCATCTACCACCCTCCCAACTTGGGGGGAGATGGGGGACTCTGAGTCCCATGGTGGGGTTGGTACTTGCTGGCAGTCTGGGTGAGGCAGGCCAGGACCGAGACTCCTCCACCCCCACCACCTCTCCCCGCACCACTCCGTGGCTGGCTGGGGCAGAGGCTTGGAGATGGTAGGGCCTGGTAGGATGGTGGATGCCTGGTCCCCATGAAGGGTGCACGCAGGCCCGCCTTTCTGTGGGGCTTGCGGCAAGTCCCTTCCGATCCTCAGTGACCTCGAGTGTTAGATGGTTGTTCCTTCCTCCCTTGGCTGCAGGGACAAATGCTGGAAACGCCCGCCGGCTCCTGGCCTGGCTTCTCGCGTGCACTGCTGCACCACCAGTCCAGTCGCTCGGTCGCGTCCGGCTCTTTGCGACCCCGTGGACGGCAGCACGCCAGGCCTCCCTGTCCATCACCAGCTCCCGGGATGGTTATTCTCATAGAACTTCACAGAGTTTGAACCCGGCCCTTAGGAACTCAGCACACACGGGGTGCCAGTGGGAGTGCCTTTGAAAGTGACTTCCAGGCTCCTCGGTCTCCTTCTGCAGAAGACTCTGAACACCCCAGGGGCTCCTATCCACGGACCATCAGTTGGGCCCAGTCTGGCCCAGACCCACCTCTCACGGCCCCCACGGGCCCGAAGCCCCGGTAACCCTGTGTCCTTCCGTCCTCCACAGACAACTTCAG
>SJXQ01012346.1:120475-142616 GCA_006408695.1 Aepyceros melampus
CAGGCCGCAGACAGACCGCAAGTGAGCGAGCGGAATGACCAGCTTGTGAGGATTCTGGGTGAGGGAAGGTTCCCACCATGCTCCCTCTATATATGCTTCTGATCAGGGTAACCCAAGTGAAGTTGCCATTTTTGTAGGTCAAAAATCAGTCGAATATCAGCAGTTTTATATCAGTTCGTTTTACGATTTCATGTTGAGTATTCACATGCTCTGGTGAAATTAAACCAATTTTTTAAAATGAATGATGATATTTTAGCATCTTAGATTATAGAGTTAGAAATTAGAAAATAAATTTAGGTAATTTATTTTTGGAACTTTAAGAATCCTGGAAATAGGGTCTTCGCCTGGGAAGGGATCTTGGAAAGTTTCCTCTCCAGCCCCACACCCCCAGCCGGAGTCAAGCCCTGACATCCAGGCCCTATCCCTATAGCCACTGGCCCACCCCTCCTCTCTCCTCCTCTTTCTCTTCCCATCCCCTTATCCCTTCTTCTTTTTCTGCTTCCCTGGCCCCTCCAGTGAATGGCGGAGATCTGAAAACAGGCCAGCCAGAAAGCGTGGTCCCAGCCCATGGGGAGGGTCCCAGCCCAGCCCCATGGGGAGGATGAGGAACAGAAGGACGTGCCCTCCTGGGGCCCCTGGCTTTCTGGGGCATCCACAGTGGCTAAAGCAGGCTCGTGGGACCGAGGCCGGGGGCATCGGGCAGAGGCAGGGACTAACAGGGCTCCTGTTTGCTTCTTTCCTTCTGCGGCTGCTGCCTCCCGCCCGGGCGCAGTGTTTAGTGTGGAAGGGGCCCCTGAGAATCGGGCAGGTAAGTCCTCGGTGGCAGCCCACCTCCCTGTCCCCAGCTGAGCTCTAAGACCTGGTTACCAGGGTGCTAAGGGTCGTGTGTTCTCCCACAGACCCCTTCGACCAAGGTGTCGTGGCCACTGACGAGGTGAAGGAGGAGCCCCCGGAACCATTCCAGAAAATCGGGCCAAGTATGCAGGCCTCTCTTTGGGGCCGGGGATGGGTGGGGAGACAGGAGGGGGGTGGCGAGGGCAGCAACGCAGGTCCCACTCCGGGAAGGGGTAGTGTTGGGAATCCTGCAGCAACTGGCTCTGGCCAGTGAGCCGCTGGCCTCCTTGTCCCTCACTTTGCCCACCTGTCAAATGGGTCAGTCACTCGTAGGACTTTAGTTTTTGAGAAGCAACAGGACAGCACAGGGTCCAGGTCAGAGCAGTAAAGGTACCACAGGCCTGGTGGCTGGTCTGTTAGCCATCCTGAGCCCCGGCTCCTCACCTGTGGAGTAAGGGGGACACTTTGCCGCAGGTTTGTTGGGGGATTAAATGAGCTCATGGATGTAAATCACCTATTCATTAGCACAGTGCCTGGTACATAGTACTGCTCAGAAAATGCTATTGTTATTTTTGTCGAGTGGGTTTATCAGCCAGTGAAGCTGTCCAGGGGAGCCACATGTGGATGCTCTAGGCCTCACCCCAGTAAACCCCTGGAGGGCAGGAGCCATTCACTTGACCTACCTGTTTGCAACATGTGTGTTGAGTGTCGTAGGGACACAGCAGTGAGCGGGACAGATGTGGCTCTGTTTCGGGTAATTTACACGGTGGGGGCGGGAGGCGGGCATTCGGTCAATAAGCGAGTAGTTACAACATTAGAAGCGTGGGGAACAGTGAGGCCAGGAGGCGACTGACCAGCCTTGGGAATCCAGGAGGCTTCTGTGTGGGGCTGGGAGTGGGGACCAGCCCCTGCAGCCCATGTGAAGGCAGGAGGACTGCACTTGTCCCAGAAACTGAAAGGCAGATTGAGTCTGAGTTTAGGTCTTAACAGAGCCTTGGAAACCAGAAAAAGGCAGTTAGACTTCATCTCGAGGGGACTGAGCCAGCGCTCACCCAGTGGAAAAGGGACTTGATCAGACTGGCATTTTAGGAAGGTGTTTTGGCTGCTGCAGGGAGTATGGATTGGGGGGGGCACGGGGGTAGGGTTTTCACAAGTGAGCCCTTCAGGATTTTGCGTACTTGCCCCTTCCTCTCTGTTTCCCATGCCTCTCTATTACTTAGCGAGAGGAGACCTCCGCTGGTGCTGCTTGTTGCAGTGAGGATGAAGGCAGCTTGTGAAAATGTACGCACATACGTAGATTAAGGGATGAGGAAGTTTAGCAAAGGAGAGTCAAGGAAGCTGGGACAGCAAAGCCAGAGACAAGTCTCAGAGGGTGGGGCCTGGTCCTGGCCCTGGGAGAGCACTGGATGGACCTCTGAAGAAGGACTTTCCTCCTTCGTCTCCTTTTCTTTACCTCTTAAAACACTCAGGGAACTGGAGATGTGATAACATCTGTAAAGGGGTTCCATGGTGCCTGTCATGTGCATGATAAAATCTGATAAACAGTGACTTTAATATTCTTGAAGAAAATGATGAGATCCTTCACACTGGAACTGCTGAAAGTTAGACTGTGGGAAAACCCAGATGTAAATCAGACATGCCCCATGACAGACATTCGTAGACCAGTACAGGACAGGGACAATGGGATCTCTGACCTTCCCCTGCTCCAGTTCCATCTAACAGCAGCCCCAGCACAGCACCTCCACTTCCATCTGTAGCATCATAATTAGGAAGATTGAGTGTAGACTACATAAGTTATAGAATCACACAAGCCCAGGTTTGAATGCTGACACCCCCAATTTACTAGCTACTTACCCCCTCTGAAAGTGGCTCAGTTGTGTCCGACTCTTTGTGAACCTGTGGACTATAGCGTCCATGGAATTCTCTAGGCCAGAATATTAGAGTGGGTAGCCTTTCCCTTCTCCAGGGGTTTTCCCAACCCAGGTATTGAATCCAGGTCTCCCACACTGCAGGCAGATTCTTTACCAGCTGAGCCACCAGGGAAGCCCAAGAATACTGGAGTAGGTAGCCTATCCTTCTCCAGCAGATCTTTCCAACCCAGGAATCGAACCGGGGTCTCCCAGATTCTGCCTGCAATGGGGGAGACCTGGGTTCGATCCCTGGGATGGGAAGATCCCATGGAGAAGGGAAGGGCTACCCACTCCAGTATTCTGGCCTGGAGCATTCCGGGCACGTATAGTCCATGGGGTCACAAAGAATTGGACACGACTGAGCAACTTTCACTCTCTTTTACTCCTTCTCCGTGTCCTTTGACTCATGTGTAAGTTGGGAACAAGAGCATCTATCTCAGAACTTCCATGGTGATCCTGTGGTTAAGACTTTACCTTCCATTGCCAGGGGTGCCATAGTTTAGTCTCTGGTGGGGGGCTACCCCACATGCCTCAGAATCAAGACATTAAACAGAAGCAATGTTGTAACACGTTCAATAAAGACTTTTTTTTAAAAAAGAACATCTATTTCTTCTTCAGTGCTGTTGGAGGATGCCCAACCACATCAGGTGTCTAACCCAGCGCCTGGATCATGTTCCGGGCTTAACAAATGAGTGATGTTGCCGAGAAACAGTGGAGAGTTTAGAGCCATCCCAGAGATGAAGCCCAGCTCTACACTTAATGCCTGCGTGACATCCTGCAAGTTTTATAATCTCTCTAATCACAGTAGTGATAGTAAAACTCACCTCTCAGGATTGTTGTGCTGATTAGATGAGATTATATTTGTAAAGGAATTAGCATAGTCCTTGACATTGACATGGAAAACATTAAATACGTGGTACCTGTTAATTACCCAGAAAGGTACAGAGCAAGCTGAAACTTGTTCTTTGTGTCCATATCTACATCTGACAGCCAGCCAGTGCTGGGACCTGGGATGAATTATCACAAATTATATGAAAGAAAAGTGCATTGAGAAAACTGAACTGAGTGTGGCTCCCCGCTTGACGCTGTGGAACTGAGGTGTCTGTATAAGAGTTACAGCTCAGGGGCTGCCTTGAGAGAGAAGGATCCTGAGTCTTGGGCTTCTGCCACTTTTTGTAAGCTGGCTGATGCTACAGAACCGTGATGGTGATGAGCCACAGAATAAGGGGAGCTGGTAGAGGTACAGTGCTCTGTGGAGAAGCTAGTTCCCATGGATAGAGCTCTGTAGGTTAAGAGAACAGGAGAAACAGCAGCAGCAGAGCATGCTGGGAAGTACACCTTCCAATCCACGTCAGCTGTGCAAGTCAGAGAGCTAGGTACTCGACGAGGAGGAAGCCAGAGCCAGAACAGAGCAGAGGAGTCCTACCAGAAAGAGGGAGTTGGTCTAAGAGGCCCCCCGTGTCAGCTTGCTCTTCAGCTGCACATCTGAGAACTGCTCCCCTGGTGATGGTCTGCCATGATATTGGGATGATCAAGGACAATTCATTCAAATCTGTCTGGATTTAGACGTTACTTGATTTTTATACCTAGATAAGGAAGCATCTAGTCCCAAAGAGAGGCAATGCCAAAGAATGTTCCAACTATTGCGCAGTCGCACTCATCTCACACGCTAGCAAAGTAATGCTCAAAATTCTTCAAGCCAGGCTTCAACAGTACGTGAACCAAGAACTTCCAGATGTGCAAGCTGGATTTAGAAAAGGCAGAGGAACCAGACATCAAATTGCCATCATCCATTGGATCATCGAAAAAGCAAGAGAGTTCCAGAAACTATTTCAGCTTTAGTAACTATGTCAAAGCGTTTGTGTGGATCACAACAAACTGTGGAAAATTCTTCAAGAGATGGGAATACCAGACGACCTGACCTGCCTCCTGAGAAATCTGTATGCAGGTCAAAAAGCAACAGTTAGAACTAGACATGAAACAACAGACTGGTTCCAGATCAGGAAAGGGGAGCACGTCAAGACTGTATATTGTCACCCTGCTTATTTAACTTATATGCAGAGTACATCATGTGAAATGCCAGACTGGATAAAACACAAGCTGGAATCAAGATGGCCAGAAGAAATAACAATAACCTCAGATATTCAGATGACACCACCCTTTATGGCAGAAAACAAGGAAGAGCTGAAGAGCTTCTTGATGAAAGTGAAAGAGGAAAGTGAAAAAGTTGGCTTAAAACTCAACATTCAAAAAATGAAGATCATGGCACCTGGTCCCATCACTTCATGGTAAATAGATGGGGAAACAGTGGAAACAGTGAGAAACTTTATTTTGGGGGGCTCCAAAATCACTGCAGATGATGACTGAGCCATAAAATTGAAAGACCCTTGTTTCTTGGAAGAAAAGCTATGACCAACCTAGACAGCATGTTAAAAAACAGACATTACTTTGCCAACAAAGATCTGTCTAGTCAAAGCTATGGTTTTTCCAGTGGTCATGTTTGAATGTGAGGGTTGGACTATACAGAAAGCTGAGCACCAAAGAATTGATGCTTTTGAACTGTGGTGTTAAGTCCTTTGGACTGCAAGGAGATCCAGCCAGTCCATCCTAAGGGAAATCAGTCCTGAATATCCATTGGAGGGACTGATGCTGAAGCTGAAACTTCAATACTTTGGCCACCTGATACGAAGAACTGACTCATTTGAAAAGACCCTGATGCTGGGAAAGATTGAAGGCCAGAGGAGAAGGGGACGAGAGAGGGTGAGATGGTTGGATGGCATCACCAACTCGATATACATGAGTTTGAGTAAGCTCCAGGAGTCGGTGATGGACAGGGGAGCCTGGCGTGCTACAGTCCATGGGGTTGCAAAGAGTCGGACACCACTGAGTGACTGAACTGAAGGAAGAGTGACTTTAAAAGTTTTTGGTTTTTGTTTTTAAAAAAAGAAAACAGGAATTACGAAAATTCTGCATGACAAGAAAAGGAATTTAGGAGACTTAGAGGAAGAGTATGCCTCTGAAAGTGATGTACCAGCGAGCCTGGGAGGAAATCCTATTGGACAGCCACAGTTGCATATGAGAAAACATGACCTTAGTTCAGTCTGGCTGCCATAACAAACTACCCCAGACTGGCCTACATAATAGAAATTTATTTTTTTCACAGTTCTGGAGGCTGAAGTCTGAAATCAGAGTGACAGTATGGTTGGGTTCTGGTCCAAGGATGCTCTTTCTGGCTGTACTCTCACATGGTGAGAAGAAAAAGAGAGCAAGCTCTCTGGTGCCTCTCGTTATAAGGATACTAATTCCATCATGAAGGACCCTCCCACCCCCCGCCTCCATCCTCATGACCTCATCTAAGCCCAATTACTTCCCAAAGGCCCCATCTCCAATAGCATTGCATTGACGTCTATTTTGGAGATAGGGCATCAGCCTCTAAATATGGCGGGAGGCGGAGGGGAGGAAACAGTTCAGTCCATAACATGATCTGCGTGAGTAAGGAAGCTGCATCATGGAGAAGCAACAAGATGAAAAGGCACAGAGAAAGGAGTGAGATGAGAAGAATGGGAGAGATAAAGGAAAGAGAGGAACAGAATCGGTGTGTAATTAAAGCCTTCATTATAGATAGTAAAGAGCAGAATTGGTCTGCAGAGACGGAATTAATGATGTGAAGGACAAACTTGAACAGATGAGCATCGTAAGAGGAAAACATGATAAAAATAGAGAATAGGGAACCTGTTCCAGATCACTGGGGTTCCTCTACCAGTGGGCCGGAAGCAATACTCCAGAGACTCAATAGAAGAAACAACTGCTCAGCTAAAGGAAGACCTTTGTATGCAGATTCAAAGGCTTGTCATATGTCAGGTAGTCAATATAAAATACCCATAACTAAAAGATATTAATGACTCCTTATGACTATAAGGGGGGAAACCATACAGGCACCTGGAAATAAAAAAGCAAGTTATTTTCAAGTGACTCCAAGGTGGACTTGTCTCGGATTTCCCTACACTACTAAATACTGAAGTATTGTGGAGTATTTTCTGAAGGGGAAAGGTTGCAATCTTAAGAATTTTATATCTAGACAAATTTTTATTTATGTGTAAAGAAAAAAGGGCTCAAAATCAGGCTGTTTTTCCTGTGAACCCATCTTCAAAAAAAATTACTTGAACATGTACTCCAGTGAACTGACTGGTTGAATAGATTTAAGGGCTCAATTATGAGGCATTAATTCATAGTCCCATCACTTCATGGCAAACAGATGGGGAAACAGTGGACACAGTGGCTGACTTTATTTTGGGGGGCTCCAAAATCACTGCAGATGGCGATTACAGCCATAAAATTAAAAGATGCTTACTCCTTGGAAGGAAGGTTATGACCAACCTAGACAGCATATTAAAAAGCAGAGACATTACTTGTCAGCAGAGGTCCATCTAGTCAGGTCTCTGGTTTTTCCAGTGGTCATGTATGGATGTGAGAGTTGAACTATAAAGAAAGCTGAGCACTGAAGAATTGATGCTTTTGAACTGTGGTGTTGGAGAGGACTCTTGAGAGTCCCTTGGACTGCAAGGAGATCCAACCAGTCCATCTTAAAGGAAATCAGTCCTGGGTGTTCATTGGAAGGGCTGATGTTGAAGCTGAAACTCCAGTACTGTGGCCACCTGATATGAAGAGCTGACTTATTTGAAATGAGTCAACCTGATGCTGAGAAAGATTGAAGGCAGGAGGAGAAGGGGACGACAGAGGATGAGATGGCTGGATGGCATCACCGACTCAATGGACATGGGTTTGGGTGGACTCTGGGAATTGGTGATGGACAGGGAGGCCTGGCGTGCTGCAGTTCATGGGGTCGGAAAGAGTCGGACACGACAGCAACGGAACTGAACTGAACTGAATTCATAGTACGGGAGGACTTCTGGTGAATACTGAACCCAGGTAAACTAGAAGTAAGTTTAAAATGTTGCAAATCTGATTATAAAATTAAATGAGGAAGACAGAGATTATTTTAAAATATTAAGAATGAACTTTCAAACCTGAGAAGGAAGGAACAGGTGAGGGATGCAATGAAGTAGGTTAAGCCAGTCCCCATAGTCCGATCCCCAGACCAGCAGCATCAGCATATCCTGGAGGTCTGTTAGAAATGTTAACTCCCAGGCCCTACCTACCCCAGACCTGTGGAATCAGAATCCCCAAGGTGGGGCTCAGAAATCTGTTGTAACAGCTTTTCTAGATGATTCTTATTCAGGCTAAAATTTGAGAGGGACTGGGTTGAACTGCCTTTCTCAATGGTAATAGATATAAAAATAGCACTTCTTACCTGAATATAAAAATTAGAGAAATGTATCTTTTCTCTAAAAGCAAATGAGACCATCTAAAAGCAATGGAGAATATTGGAAAATGATGGAATACCAGAGAATAATGGAAAAGCAAAGAAAAGGTTCATACATCAAACAACCAAAAACTACAGGGATAAACCAGAAAAAAAAATCATAAAAACAAGTCAATAATAGCAATGAAAGCAAATGTCATAATTTCCTTTATTAGAAGACAGAGCTTCTCAGGTTAATTTAAAATAGTCCATGGAAGTCCAGTCATTAGAAGGATTCGATGCTTTCACTGCTAGGGCCTGGTCTCAATCCTTGGTCAGAGAACTAGGATCCTGCAAGCCACATGGTGCAATCAAAAAAAAAAAAAAACCAACATCCAGCTGTTACTAGTGCATTAGAGACATAACTAGTTAATTCCTTATTGTTTACACTTCTCTTTCCCAGGGAGCACTTCCCTACTGTCTTAACTAAACTGAATTCCCTGCTAGGGTTTCCATAGCACTGTTAACATCTCCTTAAGAACACCTGTTGTGCTTCGAATTTTAAATTTGTTTGTGTCATCATTTCATCATTTGTATTTCCTTTCTCCATTTCTAGACTGTAAGCTCCTTAAAGGCAGGAACCATGACTGTTTTTGCTCAGCATTTTGTACCAGCATTTAGCAGAGTACCTGTTAAATGAAAGTGCAAAAAATTTCTAGTTTAATGGCTTTAGACGTGTGTGAACAAGTAGCAGGAAGAATCTAACACAGTCATTATCAAGAATTAATAATATTAATATGAATACCAGGCAAACTAATAAAACTGTAATTAAAAGTTAGAGCAGCAGTTAACTTTCCCACACTTCAGGATTCTCTGTAGGACCTGTTAAAACAGTTTGCTGGATCCCATACCTAGGATTTTTCTTTCAGAAAATCTTGAATAAGTCCCAAGGATTTGCATTCCTAACAGGTTCCCAGGTGATGCTAATGAGGGACCACCATCACTTGAGAAGCACTGTGTTAGAAAATAGAGCTTCCCCCGTGGCTCCAAGGTAAAGAAACCACCTGCCAAGGCAAGAACTCAGGTTCAACCCCTGGGTCGGGAAGATCCCCTGGAGAAGGAAATGGCAACCCACTCCAGTATTCTTGCCTGGAAATCCTATGGACAGAGGAGCCTGGTGGGCTACAGTCCATTAGGTCACAAAAGAGTCGGACACGACTTAGTGCCTAAACAGCAGCAGCAGTGTTAGAAAATAGTGTAATATTAATAAAGGATCCAGTTCACAGTGGAGGTTTTGATCTCATGAGCCTGTCTGCATCAAACGACATTATATCTAATATACAAAATAATTTTAGAAACACAATCAAATGGAAAAATTGATCATAACACTTAGTCTTTGACAGAGCAAGAAGAGAAGATTATATAGAGTCTGAATAAGACAATTAATAACAGTTGATCTAACAACTTAAAAGCCTACAAAGAGCAAATAATATATCTTTCCCACTGTTGGTGATTCAGTTACAAAAACTACTTAGCTACTAAAATTTTTAAAGCTTCTGTATGCCAAGAAAAAAAAATGTAAACAGACTAAGAAACCAAGCAAGAAAAACTACGTGTAACTTATAGAACAAAATGTTGATGTCCTTAATCTATAGAGTTCTTAGTGATTTTAACAAGGTAAACATGCCTATAGAAACACTGACTGTAAATTCAAATAGGAAAGCCAAGGAAGAAAAACCGTAGTTCATTAATCCTGAAAAATAGTTTCCTGAGAACTCAGAGAAATGGAAAATAAAATCAGCAGTGCAATATATTTCTCCCTCTCAGGCACAGTAAGAAGATGATAGTACTTAACTCTGGAAACAGTCATTTTCATATTTTTCTTATGGAGATGAAAATTGACCCAACCTTTCAATAAGTAGTTGGTGCTTTGGTGATCAAAAGCCTTAAAAACACACACCCTTAATTTATCCTTCCTGAAGAAGTATTGTGCACAGATTATGAGGGATAATCTTTATTTTGCAGTGATGTGCAAAAATAATGAGCAGATGTGCAAAAATTTCTACGAGGATGGAGATCGCAGCATTTTTTTAATAAGGAAAGAATTTTGAAACAATCTCAGTGTCCTCTGGTTTAGGAGACTGGCTCAGCAAATTTCAAAGTCCAGTGGGAACAGGCAGCCAATAAATGCAGTGGAGATCAATGCTTATTGATTTGAGCAAGATGTCCACAAAATATTGTCAATTGAATGCGCCAGGTTACCAAGAGCATATAGATCAGGGCCGGTTAATTCAAGGCCCATAGAAGACTGACGGCTGATGGGAGTGAGAGGTGAGATGGGAGTGAGAGGCGGGGTCTAGGGCAGTGGCCAGGTGAACGCTCCACCCCGTGGGGTACCTGCTACTCTTTGTTTGGGGATTATAGATGATTGAAGTTTCTCTTATATTTAAAATTTTGTATTTGTATTTATCAGTATTTTATAATTTTCCCCCAGTGAACAATATTACATCAGAAATTTTTAAGAAGAAAGAAGTTAGGCAGTGCCAAAAGAGAGGTAAAGATGAAGTCCGATGGGACCTGAGAGGAAGAGGTGACCCCTTCTGCCAGGGGGTGGGGGTGTTTGGGGGCAGGGACCGTCCTGGAGATGAGGGGGCCCAGGTGTGGCTATTGCAGAGGGCAAGGCTTGAGCAGGGGGTGAGGAAGAGGTTAGCACTGGAGGCCAGTCAGCTCACCACATGTTTCCTGAGCACCAGGGTCTGGGGGTGGAGCGATGGAGGAGGACAGCGTGTGCCAGGTACTGTTCTAAGCATGTGACACACAATTTAATCCTCACAGCAACCCTTTAAGGTGGGCCTGTCGTTACTCCCATTTTACAGATAGGAAAACTGAGGCTCAGAGAGGTTAAGAGATTTGCCTAAAGTCGCACAGCTTGAAATAGAGGAGTTGGGATTTGATCCCGGGCAGTCTGACTCAGAGGGGCTGCTGATTCTACCTGGTGGTCCCAGAATGAGGAGTTTGGGGGGAGGGAGCACATTGCTGCTTCTGGATGAGAACCAGGTGCCCATCTCCACACTTCTCTCTTCTTGGACAGAAACCGGCAATTACACCTGTGAATTCTGCGGAAAACAGTACAAGTACTACACGCCCTACCAGGAGCACGTGGCCTTACATGCCCCCATCAGTGAGTACCTTCTCTCTTGGGGGAGTGGTGAGCCAGCTACAGGCTGAGGCTCTGGAGTTTTGGCAGGGGAGGGCGAAAGCAAGGATGAACTTGTGCTGGGTGGGCCAGTCTCTCGGTATCCAGGTCTGACCTGGGGCCATCTGCCTGCAGGAGCTAGAAAGTCCCATCCTTCAGCCAGGAAAGCCTGAGACCTCCCCTGAAGGTCTCAGAGGCCTGGGGCCCACGGGAATCTGGGGTTAGGAAGGGTGGGCGTCACTTGCCCGAGTCCCTCAGTGGCCTTGTCCTCACCTCTTCCTGTTTGTTGTTGTTCAGTTGCTAAGTCATATCCAACTCTTTGCAACCCCATGAAGTGCAGCAACGCAGGCTTCCCTGTCCTTCACTTTCTCCTGGAGTTTGCTCACACTCGTGTCCCTTGAGTCAGTGATGCCATCTTCTAAGCACCTGCACATCTTGTGGTTCCTGAGTTCCTATCCCTGAAGCCAGCACCTTCAGTCTGAACCAGTGCAGGGCCTAATGCAGGCTAGAGCATGGTTGACTAGATGAAACAGCTTTGCCCTTAGAGGTAGGAAGGGTGAGAAGTCAGGAGTGCCAGGCCAGGCCTCAGAAGCCCTGGGTATCAGTTCCAGTGGGGTCACAGGCTTGTGTGTGGCCTTGGGCAGGCTCCATCCTGCCTCTGGCCCCCAATCTCTCCCTCCTTCCCTGGCCTGGAAGAGACAGGGTTCTAAGGACCCCTACCACAGGGACATCCTGGCCTTCCATTCCGATTTGCCGGCTTCCTTTCTGGGTGTCAGAGGTGCTATATCCTTAGATCCCTAAGTATATGAGCTCTCAGTTTTCAGCCAGAGTCCTGACAGGGCGGGGCTTAACCAGAATTGCCTGGAGAATCCCAGGGATGGGGGAGCCTGGTAGGCTGCAGTTCATGGGGTCGCTAAGGGTCGGACACGACTGAGCGACTTCACTTTCACTTTTCACTTTCCTGCATTGGAGAAGGAAATGGCAACCCACTCCAGTGTTCTTGCCTGGAGAATCCCAGGGACGGGGAGCCTGGTGGGCTACCATCTATGGGGTTGCACAGAGTCGGACATGACTGAAGCGACTTAGCAGCAGAGGGGAATGTCTATGAGGTCTTTGGGAGTATCTCTGCTTTTGTTTGTCCCAACAGAGCTGTGGGAATCTCCCTCCACAGTCATTGGGTGGAAAGATTTAGGTTCAGGAAAGGGGAGGGATTATGCAAGGTCGTCAGGGTTCAAGGTGTCCGGAGTGTGGGAGGCCCGACCCTCCTTGAGCCCTGATACTAGTACAGGCACGTGACCCTCTGAGGGCCTTCAGGTGGGCAGGGAGAGGTGTTCAGAGCCCCTGAAGGTGCTGGAGGCAGACTCCCTAAGATTCTTGTCTTGCTTGGCCCCTGACTGCTGCATGACCTTTGAGTCTGTCACTTCCCTTCTCTGGGCTCAAGTTTCCCTCCTATGGGAGCTCTCAAGGTCTTTTCAGCCCAGGAGTCTGGGTTCAAGTCATCTCTTCCTTACGGAGACCCTCAGGCGGGAGTCTGCAGTGGCTCAACTAGAGGAACATGTCCCACCACCCATGCTAAGGATGTGTGGGTTACCTGGCAAGGTCCTGCGACTGGGGGAGAGAGGACCCAGTTTCCACTTGGTGGGCACTGACCCATCCATTTTGCCCATTCGTGTTGCTGCTGCTGAGGCATTAGGGCTGTGGCTTGAGTGCTGTCACTCGGAGCCTTCTGAGGTCCCCACTTTCCATGGGCAGGGAAAGGGGCCACTGCCCACGGACGCCTGCTTGCCTTTGCTTTCCAGGGTGCACTTACAGTTACTCACCCAAAGTGCACTCACGGTGCTCTTAGTCACAAAGCCAGACTCCCACTTGGGTTTCAGCCTTTGGAGGAAACTTTCAGTGCTGTTTCTCCTCTCTTTCCCCCAAATGACTCTTGGAACAAGTTGAATAAGATCATGGAGTTAATAAGAAGGACTTGGCTTTGAGCCCTGACAAGCAACCTCCAGGCCCACACTTGTAACTATGAAGTTCTCCTGCGTCACATGTCGGTGGTACAGTGGGAACGGGTACTTCATCTGTTCCCTGATTCTTTTCCCCCTAACATCCAGGTACTTCTCTCCTGAAGGGCTGTCCTCTCTTTCTCTGTTCCTCATTTTGTCATTCTGTCCATTGTGGACTCTCTTTGTCTTTCTGCATCTGTTTGTTGAATGCATCTCTTTATTGCTGAAGTCTAGAGACTCTGGAATCATCTGTGTTTAAAATACAGAGTGAGAGATTTAGCCTAAATGCAACAGAGGACTGATTCTTAAAGCTGACCAAGAAGTAGCCCCTCCAGTGGCCTTTGGGTCTAGTGATTTGTATGTCCATAGGTTTTGTGTGGAATTGGGGGCTGTACTTGATGGCTTCATCAAGGGTAACCAGGGCCAGGCCTTGAGAGCCCCTGGGTGACTGTGGGTGGAAGAAGATTCATACAAGTTGTTGTTATATCAGTTCTTTTTTCTTTTTTTTTACTTCTTAGCAATATTCTGTTGTATGAAAATATCAGTTTGTTTAGCCATTTGCTTGTTCATTTGAGTTGTTTCCAGCTTTAGACTATTACGAATAAAGCTGCTATGGAAATACTTGCACCAGACTTTCTGTGGACATATGTGTTCATTTCTCTTGGATAAATTCCAGTGAGTAGAATTGACAGGTCATAGGGGAGAGCGTGTTTACCTTTTTAAAAACTGACAAACCATTTCCCAAGATGGCTATAGCACCTTAGACTCCCACCAGCCGCGAACGGAAGTTCCACTTGCTACGAATTCTTGCCAGCATTTGGTGGTAGGAAGCAGTTTAATTCGAGCTAGTCTGGTGAGTGTGTAGTGATATTTCTCTGTGGTAGTAATCTGTGTTTTCTTGATGACTAATGATGTTGAGTGCTTTTTCGTTTGCTTGTTGGCCATTTATATATTTTACTTTGGGAACTGTTGCAGTCTTTTGACCAATTTTTTTTTGGTTGGTTGTTTTTATTGTTAAATTGTACCAGTTCTTTTTTTTTTTTTTGCCATGCCACACACTCCATGGCATTGGGATCTTAGTTCCCCTGAGGGATTGAACCCACGCCTCCTACACTGGAAGCTGGGAGTCTTAACTATTGGACCAGCAAGGGGGTCCCTAGGAGTTGTTTATATATTTTAGATCCAGGTTCTTTATATATATATATATATATATATATATATATGTATATGTATATTTTGTTGTTCCGTCACTCAGTTGTGTCTGACTCTGTGTCCCATGGACTGCAGCACGCCAGACTTCCCTGCCCTTCACCATCTCCTGGAGCTTGCTCAGACTCATGTCCATTGAGTCAGTGATGCCATCCAACCATCTCGTCCTCTGTCATCTCCTTCTCCCACCTTCAGTCTTTCCCAGCATCAGGGTGCTTTGTAATGAATTGGCTCTTCGCATCAGGTAACCAAAGTATTGGAGCTTCAGCTTCAGCATCAGTCCTTCCAGTGAATATTCAGGGTTGGTTTCTTTTAGGACTGACTCATTTGATGTCCTTGCAGTCCAAGGGACTCTCAAGAGTCTTCTTCAACACCAAAAGCATCAATTCTTTGGCTCTCAGCCTTCTTTATGTTCCAGCTCTCAAACGTCCATACATGACGACTGGAAAAGCTGAAGCTTTGAATATATACATAAAATGAACATTTTCTGTTAGTCTTCAGTGTGACTGTTGATTTTCATTCAGTATCTTTGATGAGCAGCTGTTTTTCATTTTTAATGATCTAATTTATCAAATTTTTATGACTAGTGTTTTCTCAGTTCTACTCAGGATATCCTTGTCTACCTTGGTAGTGAAGATATTCTCCTTTATTATATTTTAGAAGCTTTCTACTATCAACTTCTGCATTTTAGTCTCTGATCCATTTCAAGTTAATTTTTGTGAATGATGAGAGGTATGATTTGAGATTCACTTTGTACCATATGGATATCTGGTTGTTTCAACACCATTTGTTGAAAAGATTGTCCTGTATATATTACATAACATTGGGGCCTTTGTTGAAAATCAGTTGAATACATGAGTAAGTGTGAGTTTATTTCTGTTCATTGAGCTGTTTGTCTATGTTTATGCCAACATGGTCTTATTTACTCTAAGTCTTAAATCAGGTGCTTCCAGTTTTTCAACTTTGTGTATTTTTAAGAAACAAGGAACTTTGCCTTGCAATATAAATATTAGTCTTCTTGCCAATTGCTACAACAAAATTACATCTTGGATTTTGTTTAGGATTATACTGAATCTATGGAGAAGGCAATGGCACCCCACTCCAGTACTCTTGCCTGGAAAATCCATGGACGGAGGAGCTTGGTGGGCTGCAGTCCATAAGGTCGCCAAGAGTCAGACACGACTGAGCGACTTCACTTTCACTTTTTACTTTCATGCATTGGAGAAGGAAATGGCAACCCACTCCAGTGTTCTTGCCTAGAGAATCCCAGGGACAGGGAAGCCTGGTGGGCTGCTATCTATGGGGTCACACAGAGTCAGACACGACTGAAGCGACTTAGCAGCAGCAGCAGCAGCATGGACCAATCTGGGGAGAATAGACCTCATAATATTTGGTCTTCCAATTCATGAACATAGTATGTCTCTTCATTGGTTTAGATCTGTTTAAATTTCTCTTAGCAATAATTTATATTTTCAGAGTAGAAGTCTTGCACATATTTCATTAAATTATATCTAAGTTTTTTATGGTTTTTTTCTGTGCTACTGTGGTTTTTTTGTTTTCAGTTTTTGTTGCTATTACATAAAAACAATTTTTATATATTGAATTTGTATCCTACAATTTTGTTAACTTCACCTATTAGTTCTGTTAGCTTTTTTGTAAATTTCTTGAAGTTTTTCTTGTACATACTCATGTCCTCTACTAATAAAGACTGCTTTACATCCTTTTTTCTAATCTGTATTCCTTTTATTATTCTTTCCTATTATGCTGATGAGGACCTCCCAGTTAGATGCTGAATAAATGAAATGAGTGGATGTCTCTGCCTGGCTCCTAATCACAGGGTTCAGGCTTTCATCATTAAATCTGATCATTTTCATCATCAAGCTTTATATTAGCTGAAATGGGTTTCACTGATACCTCTTTATCTGTTGAGAAAGTTACCTTCTATTTCTAGTTTATGAAAGTTTTTGTCATAAATTGGTGTTGGGTGTTTTTTCTACATCTGTTGAGCTGATCCTATGATTCTTATCTTTTGTTCTGATAATGTGGTGAATTACATGGATTGATTTTTAAGTTATCATGCCTGTTCTTTATTAAAATACATTGATTATCAGAAAACCGTGAAATGAACTAAGAAACATTACAGAATTGGAATACTTCTTCTCCAGAAGAATGACTTCTTTTTTTAAGCTTCTTTTTCTTGGAAAGGCATCTAAATTACTTTGAGACCTAGGGTAGTTTATAGAGTTAATCTGTTATCAAGCATGTGTTTTCTGATTACTTCTATCTAAAATTCCCTAGGGTTTTACCTGGCTTTTAATATCATTTCCAAAACTGACCCTTCAACAGTGGGAAACTACAGTCCTAGGATTAGGAGAGTGCCCCAGATTCAGTCATTGGTCCATTAATCATGGTCATAATCAAGAAAATAAATATTTCTGGTGTTTTTAAGATACCAGAAGTATTAATATGTCATCATCCAATAAAGTACCTTATTTAAAGTAAATAATCTGTCCTATGTATACATCCGTGAAACCATCACCACAATCAAGAAAATGAACATGCCCATCACCCCCAGAAGTTTCCTCGTGCCCTTGTATAATCCCTCACTCAGCTCTTCTCTCTTTCTAGGCAAGCACTGCTCCGCTTCCTATTACTACAGATTACACGTGTTCTGTGGTGGTGGTTTAGTTACTCAGTTGTGTCCAACTCTTGCAACCCCATGGGCTATTGCCTGTCCATGGAATTTTTCCAGGCAAGAATACTGGAGTGGGTTGCCATTTCCTTCCAGGGGATCTTCCCAACCCAGGGATCGAACCCTTGTCTCTTACATCCTGCATTGCAGGCAGATTCTTTTACCGACTGAGCCACCAGGGAAGAAGGCCCATAACATTTTCTAGAATCTTGCAAATACGGAATCTTATCTACTCATATGGTGGGGTCTGGCTGCTTTTGTTTAAAGATTCATCCATATTTAAATGTATCGGTAGTTCATTCCTTTTGATTGAGAAATAGTGGTGCTCCGTTGTCTAGACACGGATACCACATTTCCCTCATCTGTTTACTTATGGATTGACATTCAGCTTGTTTCCAGTTTGGAGCTAATATAATTAAAGCTGCTGTGAATGTGTCTTACTGTGGACAAATGCTTTCATTTCTCTTGTATAAGTACCTAGTCTGGATCATATGATAGGTGTATGTCTAACTTTTAAGAAACAGTCAGACACTATGCCATTTACATTTCGACCAGCAGTGTTTTTTACTTTTCTTGAAAACAGTTCAGTGCAGTATCTCAGTCATTTCCGACTGTGACCCTGTGGACTGTGGCCCGCTGGGCTTCCCTGTTCATCAAGAACTCCCAGAGCTTGCTCAAACTCATGTCCGTTGAGTTGGTGATGCCATCCAACCATCTCATCTTATCATTCTTGTAATGTTCTTGTCTAGATTGGGTTTTAGAGTAATGCTGGTCTCGTAAAATGAGTTGGAAAGAGTGTTCCCTGAGCATAGTGTCAGTTAGGTTAAGTTGGTTAATAATGTTCAAATCTCTTATTTTGGCACTTCCTGTGTGTCTCTTGGGCACTTCCTGTGTGTCAGGGAATGAGCCCTGGTTGGGCCAAACTGGCGGAGTCCCTCCCTCACAGAACATACAGGATAATGGGGAAAAAAACACTGGTTGAAAGATCACACCAAAGGAGAAGGGACTGAAAGATAAATGACCAAGTAGGGCATCAGGGAGGGCTTCCGACGGAAGTGATGTTTAGGTGCAGTTATGTAGGACCTGAAGTAGTGATCCAGGCAGAAATGAGGGAAGAACATTCTAGGCAGAGGGAACAGCATGAGCAAAGGCCGTGAAGCTTGGAAGATTGAGGGGGCAGGAGGTGGGCAGGTCCCAGGCCAAAGCAAGCAGGTGTTGCCCTAGGGTTCATTGTAGCAAATGTTTCTGGGTGTCCTAGCTCCCTGCCACAGGGAAGCAGGGGCGCTCGCACATGGATGCCAGGATTTTTTGACAGCAGGATCAAAGACCATGAGATCTGATCCAGAGGGTCTCCTAGAAACCATTCTGCATTTGGAGATGATGCCTGAGAGGGGAAACAGTGTGCTCTGCTCTTTGCTCAAGAACTCTCTGTCCCTTGCACAAAGGTGCCCAGAGTATGTGTTAGTGCCTAAGGGGACCACGTGGTCTTGCACAAAGGCTTCTGTGGGAAGCTGGCAGCATTGGGCCCCATCCCATCCTGGCCCTGACTTTCTGTGTGGCTGTAAAGTTACTAACCATTCTGGGCCTTGATTTCTTTAATCCTAAAAAAATACCATTAATACCTGTTTACATTTGAAGAATAGTTTATTCAAGTGCTTCTGTGACTTGTGTGGATTCTCGTAAAATCCCTGTGAGGTCGGTAATGCAGAAATGGGTGTCCCACTTTTATTGGCGGAGTTGAGGTGGGGAAACTGAGGCCAAAACCACGGAGGCCAGAGATGACTTACCTGGAATTCAGAGGTGGGCTGGGCTCACAGCACACTTGGTGCTGGTTCCATTACAGTGAACCACGAGCTGTGGTCCCCAAACTGTGCTTCAGGGAGATGGGGGAGAAGTCAGAGATGGGACACTGGACATCTCCCTCAGGGTTTGATGTATAGATTTATTCTGTGGCCAAAACAAAAAAAAATTGGAAAGTGTGAGATGAGCTGCCTTCTGGTTGGATTCAGGGGCTTCAAGTTCCTTTTCTCTGGAAGGAAAGGAGAGGGAAAGAGAGGACCTATGTAGGTATCCTTCCCCACTTGCCCCTCTCCAGGTCCTTATTGAGAAAGTAAGAATCCATAATGTGGGGCAGGGGCTTGGGGAGAGAGTAGTGAAGGACAGCCATGTTCTCCGCAGTCTGAGCCTGGGGGGTTTCTTTCTGAGTTCAGGGGGGCAGGTGAGTTCTTGCTTAGGGGCCATGACTGAAGGACTCTGCACCTGCAGCTCTTGGCATCTGCCACTGCTGTGGTGGGAAGGCAGTGACTCCCTGAAGGAACAGGGGGGCAACCTGAGTCCTGTGAGCCCACCTCAGGGCCTGTGTGACCCTGAACCCGGCCCTGCCTCCTGCTTCTCCGGGCCTGCGCTTCCCCTCTGGCCAGGGATAGGCAGAGGTGGAGGAACAGAGAGCACCCATTTGCTCTTTGGCAGTGAAAGTGGCAAGCACAGCATCTGTGCCCAGGATGGGCACTGCCCTGGGAGTGGGGATAAGGAGGCCTCTCCTCTCCCCTGAGGCAGGCTGCAGGGCAGGGTCCTTCCCAGGCCCCAGCCAGGCTCTGTGGCAAGATGGTGCCCTCAAGATGTTCCCACTGCTGTGGGTCCTGTGAGCCCCGGTCAGCACCAGAGAGGTCCCTTCTCTAGCCGCCTGATCCACTCTCACCCTCAGCAGAGAGTTGCAGGGACCAAAGCCACTGCCTCCCCTCTTGGTTTGAAGGCGGCACTGTGGTCGCGATCGGGGCTTGCCAGCACTAGTAACCATGTCTCTGGACCGTGTGAAGGAGGCAGAATGCTGCCACCCAAGACCGCCAGAACTGGAGACCACCTGAGGGTCAGGACCCCCCACACATACCCCTGCTCTCAGGAAGCCCAGCTTCTGCAGAGGATGCAGGCCAGGCAGGCAGGGGATCTGGGCATCGGTGACACAAGCTGCCCTTGACACCGCCAGGGAGCTGCTGCACTTACTTAAGCGTCGGTCGTTGGGTTGAGCACCGTCCCCTGAGAGCACCCACCCCAGGCAATGTCCAGGAGCACCACCAGCCCCTTCCCCTGAGGCCACGAGGGACAGCCACCCCCTGCTCATCCCTTCCCCGAGCCCCGCCCCGCCCTAGCCGGCCGACCCTGCTAGCCTCTGCTTCTCTGTTGTCTGCTTTGTCTTCTGAGCCAGCCTGCCTTAGGAAGAAAAGAGGCTCAGGGACCTACATTTTAGAAAGTGCATTTGACCCTGGGTTGACTCACCCAAGCATGGGTCCCAGGCGAGTTCTTGACACTCAGAGCCTGGACTGTTCAAGGGTTATGGGTGACTCACCCTGTGGACTGGTCAGTGGCCTCCAGGTAATGGTGAGTGTGAGCTGACGATCAGGTTTCGCTCAGGGAGAAGCCGGAGAAGGTTCTAGACTCTTAGACTTTCTCGGGCTCCAGGTGGTAGCCAGAGAGGAGTTTCAGCCCTCAAACGTAGGGGTCTGTGGCCTAGCTCCAAGGGCCCTCGGCAACTGAGAGCGTGACCCTCAGGTACCGCCCCCGGGTGGGAGCCGCCGGACGATCCAGACACAGGCTCTGAGTGTTCGCATCCAGAGGTCTCCCCGTCTCCACGCTTCGTGGCAGCGAAGACCCAGACGAACCAGTCGGGGAAAAAGGCTCCGGCCTCCGTGGTCCGATGCTCCACCCTCTTACACCGCACCCCTCCAGCCACCCAAACCCAGACGTTCCGCACTCCAAACTCGGGATCTCCAGCAAGCAAGGCAACCGCAGGTACCAACGGCCTCTGTTCCCTTCATGTTCCCTCCGCTCCCTGCTCCTCTTCCCTGGCCTGCCACAGCTGTGCCTGCGGTCATTGTTCCCTTGCAAAAGCGAGGGTGGAGGGCCTGTGGCTCTGGGACCGATCTGGGTCCCTGCTCTGCCTCCTGCTGGCTCTGTGATTCTAACGAGCCACCTAGCCTCTCTGAGTCTGGGTTTCCTTACCCTAAGTCAGAGGGTTATACAAGATGGTTTGCAAACTAATTTTTTTAAGCAGGAGAGTATTTTTTCATAAGTCATGGCCTACGGGGTTTTAAATTTTTTTTAATTATTTGCTAACATTTGAACGTTAGATGTTCTTGTGAAACTTGATTTCTCGCTGACATGAAAAAGTCAGATCTGGCAGTCCTGGGCTCATTTTCCTGCAGGGCAGCCAATTGCCTTGAGGCTGAGCCACATAGCGCGTGCTCTCCAGTTTTCCACAGTCCCCACCGCTCCCTCCCGCCTCCCCAGCACAATGGCCATGCGGCAGGCGCCACTTCTCATTGTGACACGCTGTTGTCTGTCTCGCATCCTGCCCAGTTCATCCATTTATGTCACCTGCCTGGAACCCCCTGGCATGAATTTGCACCTCCTCCCCCATCTTTCAGAAAACCCAGTGAAAAGACTCATTTCTCCGAAGAGCTGCTCTGCATGAGGAAGAGCGGTTGACCAGGAACTCTGTTCTCCTGGCCTCTCTCTTTACCGGGTACTGCTCATGAAACCCCTCTCTGAACCATAGCCTGAAGCTAGTGGATGTCAGCTCCGGTGTGGTCTGAGTCTATGCAGGAAGGGCCCAGATTGCAGAAGGGTGAGCAGGCAGTGAGTGGCGTGCCCCCACCATTTCTTACCAGTCATCAGGGAAAACCGCTGAGACACACTGTGTGCTGAGAACCAGCTAATTGAGAATCCTGATTTGTGCCTGGATGGAAGAAGCCTTGGGCCGCCTGCCCAGATGTGTGGCATGTAGGATAGAGTGGTGACATAGTCCTTCTGGGACTACGGGCCTTTCAGGTGTCTTCAGGAGGCCCAGAGTCACCCATGAAATGCACAAGCAAGTAAATGGAGAACTCACTCACATGAGTCAGGAGGCTGGACCGGAGACAGCCAAGGAATGAGCTGTGCTGCTTTATTCTGGTTCAGAGGGCTAATCAGGAGCAAGGATGTGGTTCTTAAAACTGTACATCTCCA
>SJXQ01012346.1:142849-153627 GCA_006408695.1 Aepyceros melampus
ACGCCCCACAACAACCAAATTTTGAAGCTATGCTTATGTGCTTACATCTCCGGAAAGGAGAGTAAGTAATCAGCCTTGAAGGTTACGGTATTCAGGTACTATGTAGAGAAGAGCTGGGGTTTGACAGCAGTAGTCATAAATGAGTTAAACAGGCTGGTCATCACAGACTTACTAGTGGTAGATACCAGCTCAACTAAGGATCATGGCTTTCATATCTTGCTTTTACTCTTGACCTTGTGGCTGGGAGTTTTTGTACCTGCAATTTCTGTAGAGAACTGCCTATAGGGTTTGTGTGGTTTGTGGCAGCTCTTGGAACCCAGTGTCACCATGGAAGTTTCCAGCAAGCCGTGGGGCTTGCCTCTGACTGCCTTTATGTGACATACAAGACTTGGGGTGGGTGTCACACCTGGTTTACCAGCTGCACAGGACGTGAGCTACAGCCCAGCATGTTGAGGCTGGAAGTGACCACTGCAACTCTCATGCTAGAACAAGACAGGCGGCCCCTCCCATGCATGTGTATGTACCTGCATGGGGATGTCCCCTGCAAAGGCACTCAGTGGTTTCCAGGCAGAGGTGCCTATAGCAGGAATAGCTGCATTATCAGAATTATCAAAATAGCTGCATTAACATATCAGCTGAGTCATAGGAGATTGATTATAATAGTTTGTAACCTCAGTTGTGCTAAATTCTACCAATATATTGGTCAGGCTGCATGAAAATCCTCCACAGATGGGTAACCATTCCCTGCATACAAGAGAAGGTGGAGAAAGGAATCACTCCCCTGGCCCAGACCTTTTTAAAGAGGAAGGCTCTGTCCCAGAAATGAAATCTCCTTATTCTGCCGTCTTCGGGGGTTAGGAATGTAGCCCCAGGAAGTCGATAACCTCTCTTTCTCTGGGTTTTCACCTGTAAAATGGGAGCGACAAGGTGGACCTCACAGAGCTCTTGGGGGCTGAAGGGGGACCATGAACATAGAGCTAGTGGATCAGTGCCTGGTTCATAGCAGGTGCTTCATAAATAAGGTTCCTCCCCTTTTCCCTAGATAAAGAATTGAGGGCCTTTCTTTGCCAATTTACAGATGGTATCTTGAAGCGGGCAGGTGTGTAGCTCTCGGCCCAGGCATTTTACAGACACATTTGGAAGAGAGGGTCTTGCCTACGATGTTCTTGACAGCCTCTGCAAAAAGGAAGCTGCATCAGAGGGCATTGTCAGGGTCAGGCACAGGGGAATTCAGCGGGGCCTGTAGGAGCCATCTCTGGCTTTCTTTCCCATCACCCCAATGATTGTCTGGAACACTGGCCCCCAACAGTCTGAGCACTTGCCTTCCTGGTATCGGGCAGCCTGGGGACAATGACACTTCCAAAGTGGTTTCCCAGGATCACCATTTTTGAGAGATACTAAGAAATCTCTTATTTCTACTTTTTTCCTTTATTTTTTATTTTGGCTGCATATGGGATCTTAGTTCCCTGACCAGGGGTTGAACCCATGCTCCCTGCATTGGAAGCGAAGACTCTTAACGATTAGGGCCTCAGTTGCCAATTAAGGCCCATCTTAAAAAAATATGAGGGACCTTCCTGGTGGTCTAATTGTTAAGAGTCTTCGCTTCCAATGCAGGGAGCATGGGCTTCAGTTGCCAATTCGGAGAAGGCAATGGCACCCCACTCCAGTACTCTTGCCTAGGAAAATCCCATGGACAGAGGAGCCTGGTGGGCTGCAGTCCATGGGGTCGCTGAGGGTCGGACACGACTGAGCGACTTCACTTTCAGTTGCCAATTATGTTTGAGAAGGTTGTGTTAGACAGAGCTAGACGGGTCTCTCTCCGGTCGAGCTTCTCAGAGCCTTTGCCTTCCTCACCCGAGTTGTTGGTCAGATGCTCGTCCCAAACTGACGCTCCCAGAAGCCTTTGCCCCCTGGCGCCTCCAGCGTCCCCAGTGAGCGGCCTGGAAAGGCCACGGCCGCTCAGACACCGTCTCGGCGCCTCCTGTGGGTGGGAGATGGGTGCGAGTTGCTGTTCCCCACGTGGTTGGGCCCTGTCTCTTACTCCGCATTCACAGGGAGTTATGGGAGCCTCTCAGGAAGGTGCCCCTTGTCCGTGGGGACACCCCAGAAGTCACTCGGGAAGCCAGTCCCTTTCCCTGGGTGAACCCTGACCAGACAGACCTCACCTGGTCGTTGGCCTCTCCGGTTTGGAGCTGCCCCGGCTCTGCCTGTCATGACTCCTCTGCCCCCCAGGGCCCCCAACAGCCATCGGGCCCTCCTGCTCTGCCTGAGCCCCCCTCCCCGCGCTCTGGTGGGTCCACAGCACTGAGCTGGCACCTGTGACTCCCCAGGGGCCAGAGCCGGGAGAGCCGGGCCCGTTTGCCATCTGCCCCGTCAGCGTTCCCTCACGTGCGTGCCTGCACCCCACACACCCCCCGGTGCCTGCCCCGCCACCCGCCCTGGGCACTACTGGGGGGTCTCCTGGGGTCCTGAGGCGGTGTCAGGCAATTCAGGTGAGCCTGAGAAGCTGGAAGTACGTGGCTTGGGGTTCTGGAGCCCCTCACTGTGCTGGTTCCCAAGCCTAAGGCCGCAGGCACTCACCCAGCGCAGGGGCTGGGGCAGGTCCCACATCCCTGGCCGCCCAGCCGCCCCCTCTCTGGACCTGGTACTGACCAGTCACTGTGGTTTGTTTTTTTTGCTCTCTCCCCTTCCCCACCCAGCAGAAAGCGCTTTCAGTCGGCGAGTAGAAGGCAAAGCACAAAACCACTTTGAAGAGACGAATAGCAGTTCCCAAAACTCCAGCGGTGAGTTGGTGAGCGGTGTGCCCCGGGACCGCCGTCCTGTGCTCTGGAGTCTTTGTGATCTGTGCTGGGCCGGGTGCTGGGAGGAGGCAGGGGGCAGAGAGTTAGAAGGCGGCCGGGGCCAGGCAGAAGTGGAGGGTCCCTTTCTTCCAGGCACGTCCCTCTAGGTCCCAGGAGCATCCTGGGGACTATGGCTCCTCTGTCTTTCCATGGAGAGAGAGACTCCCCTGTCTCCACAGCCTGTGATATATTGACTCGGATGGCCCCCTGTGAGCCATCGCTGGGTTATAGGGTGAGCGTTGCAGCCACGTTTTCCCCAGGAGAAGCAAAGTGGGTACAGTAGACAGAGCTGTGGCCCAAGAGCCAGAGGCCCCGTGTTCTGGTCCCTCTTTGGACCTGGGACCATCCAAAGGGTCCCTTCTAGCCCTCACCAGCCAAGGTTTGCTTGAGGTTCCTGGTGGTGTTCTGGCGCCCCCTGGTGGCTGCCTCTTGCCAGACCCTGACAGAGCCTTAGCACCTTAGAACCGAGCGACTGTAAGGCCACTGTCCCCAGACAGACCTGGGGCCAGCCTGGCGGAGCCAGGAGCAATCACAATCAGCTTCTGTCCGAAAAAGGCACAGCAGGCTGGTCTGCACAGTGCCAGCCAAGGCAGAATGTGAAAAGGATTCTATTCTGATACTCCCTTTACACTAGGGTAAGGCATCGCTCCCTTTCTTGCTCAAAGTTTTCACTCCCCAGATTAGTTATTGGCCTGCATTCAGCTGAGCACAGGCCCTGCTGAGCCCTGACTGGGTGTAGACAAGTGATGAACGCGACTTGACTGTGAGTCAGGGGCTTTATGAAACACGCAGGAGCCCAGGCTTGCATGTGGAGTCTTCCTCACAGTGACTGGAGCTCCAGCTGAGGTTTGACGCCAGCTCCACCATCGACAAGCTGGTGGCTTGGGCTAGCCCCTCGTTTCTCCTCTGCTGTAGGGTGGAAATGGCACACACGTCCCTGTGGTGGGGGATCATTCAGTGGGGCCCCTGCAGAGATACACATCCACATGGTAGGCTGTTTGGGGGCGTGTGGCGGGGGGGTTAAGTAAACCAAGTGATTTCATGAGTCAGTGCCCGAGGCAGGCAGTGAAGTGTGCCTTGGGAGCCCCGAGAATGTTGACACGGTCCTTTAAATTAGAACATCAGCTGTTCCAAACTGCTTTATCCTTCTGAAAACTGTAATGCCTCTCCGAAAGGTGGGCCTTAAAGAGACGGAGTGACTGGTCCAGGCCATGCAGGGATGAGCAGCAGAGCCGGGACCAAAACCCCGTCTCCTGCAAGCCTTTGCTGTCAGCCAGCCAGGCTATAGCCCCTGCCTCTCCTTCCATCAGAGTCCACGTTCAGAATTGGGACGCTCCTGCTGGCAGCCACCGTTTATTGAGCGCTTACTGTGTGCCTGGCACCTGTTCAGAGCTGTATGTGTCTTACCTGTTTCCACCCTTGCCACACAGCCAGCGAGGGTCAGTGTTACTGTTATCCCTGCTTCTCGGACAAGGAAATCGAGGCTCAGGAGAGATCGATTGTCGCCCCGGGCCCCTAGCTTGTAAGTGGTGAAGCCAGGATTCCCCGGGGTAGTCTGTCTGCCCCATTCTGCTGTCCCCTGCCCGTGAGGCTCACCTGATGATACGAAGAGGCATGGGGAGCTGCCAGCAGACAGATGGCAGGAAGGAGACACACGAAGGGAAAGCGCAGCAGCGCTCCCTTGGCTGCCCTGGTGTTTGGTATCAAACGTGCCCACCCCGGGTGCCCAGACCTAGCAGCCGTCCCAGCTCCCGTCTCAGGGCAGCCGCATGTGGGTATTTTCTCATGGTGTTCTGTGGGCTCCCCGTGTGAGAGCTGGGGGTGTCCTGGAAGGATGGCCCTGCCCGATCTCGCCCTGCCCATGCCCAGTTCCACCCCAGACACCCACCTCCCCCTTCTCTGAGAGCCCATCTGGCTCACTGCTGCCAAGACCAGAAATCGTGACAGTCAGCCCCGAGCACCAGAGCTGGAAGAGACTTAGCTAAACTGTTTCTCTTTTGCAGAAACTGCAAGTCCCCTGATTTCCAACCCTTTCCCTCTCCTACAGAGTAAGTGAGGGTCCCGTCGGGGGGCTGGAGAGGGCGAGACAGGGCAGGGAGTGAACTCAGCCCGCCACATACTCCGGACCCCTCCCAGGCAGACCCGGCAGCTGGTGGAGGCAGGGGGCGGCCCAGCCCAGGTGGGTGGAGGAGTGTGGACAGCCTGCCTCTGCCACCCCCAGCCCTGCAGAAGCAAGGCCTCCCCTTCCTGCCCACGGGGCTGGCCTCACGCGCCACTCCCGAGCCCCACCTCCACCGTCCTCCTGCTCTTTTCCTTTGCTCTCTCTCTTTCTTGGGTGCCCCGGTGCTGGGCATGCAGAGATGAGAAGATAACAGGCCCTGCACGCGAGCTCCTGTTTTTATACGCGCTCATTGTTCCCGCCATCCCGCCCTCTCCCCTCCTCTTCCCTGTCTCATCCCTGCTTCTCCGGCTCTTCGCTGTTTCTCTGCTTCTCGCCCTTTATCTCGTCCCTTGCCTCCTCTGTCCTTCCCTCCACGCCCATCACCTTGTCTTTGGCTCATTCATCTCTTCATTCGGTCATCCGCTCAGCAGACTGAGCCGTCTGTGTGCCTCCCCCAGCCGAGAGAGAGGTAGGCTGTGCAACCGAGAAAATGCAGTCTCTGCCCTGTGTCGTCCCCAGCGCCCAGAACAGTGCCTGGCACACAGTGAGCCCTCGATAAATGCCCCGTGGCTGCACCCAACGGTCTGTTACCTGCCGTCTTCCTCTCTCCATCGCTCCTTCCTCCCCAGCCTCTCCCTCACTAGCTAGTGCCAGGGGAGCCCCAAGGGCGCTGCCCCCTGTGTGTCTGGGTGCCCAGCTCCAGAGCTGCCCGCGGCCCCGCAGAGAGGCACTGGGGTTGGTGCAGCCCTTCAGACAGCCGCTCTGTTTCTCCCCGCAGAGCCCTACACGTGCGGTGCCTGCGGGATCCAGTTCCAGTTCTACAACAACCTGCTGGAGCACATGCAGTCACATGCGGGTAAGGACCCTGCGGGCCCCCTCCCCTCCCTTCCTCCCAGATCCTGCGAGGGGCAGGGCCAGCCTGGGGCCACGCCCCCAGGGGATAGTCACAGGACCTGGGAGCCCCGGTCAGTCCTCTGTAACCCAGGGTAGTGTGGAGCTGAAGAAGCTTCCGGAAGCTGTGGCTTCTGTCTGGAGCCTGGAGGCCACATAGGTGATGAGCAGGACAGAGACGTGGAGATGTGTGGTTTGAGGTCCAGGGGAGCGGAGGTGGGGAGGGCAGTGGAGAAGCTCGCCCAGGGCAGCCTGGGGTGAACCCTGCCGCTTTCAGGGGAAAACCCTGTCGCACGAAGCAGCTGTCGTCAAACCTGAGGCTGCCTCAGTCACTACGAGGGCTGGTGGAAGCACGGGTTTCTAGGCTCCTCTCTGAACTTCAGACTCGTGGGTCTAAGGTGGGGCCTAGACTTGCATTATTGGCAGGTTCTTACGCCACACCCCCCGGCTTGTCCAGGGGCCATGCTTTGAGAACCACTGCTATAGAGGTAAAGAATCTGCCTGCAATGCAGGAGACCTAGGTTCAATCCCTAGGTCGGAAAGATCTCCTGGAGAAGGAAATGGCAATTCTCTCCAATACTCTTGTCTGAAGAAGTCCGTGGACAGAGGAGCCTGGCAGGCTACAGTCCATGGGGTTGCAAAGAGTGGGACATGGCTGATCAACTTTTACTTTCACTTCAGTGGCAAAGCTAGGAGTCTGTTATCTGGACAGTCTGTTTATCAGCTGTTTCTCCATCTGCCCAGCTTACGGTGTCAGCTCCCTCACTAGACCATCCAGCCTCCAATTTTAGGTTTTTATCATAGCAGCACTGATTTCTGATCTAGTCAGGGAGACACTAACAGGTAAATCCCAAATTCTCGGTGGTTTGACATAACCACTTACCATCTCAGCCCTAGCACAGCCTGATGCAGGTGACCTTCCCCGTGGCCACTCAGGGACCCAGACTCCTTCCTTCGTGTGTCTCCATCCTCCTCCAGGTCGCGGAGTCCTCTTTCGCTGACTGGCGGGCAGAGAGGGGGCACCCTTGCTTCTTTACCCTTTAGACCACAAATGACACACAGATGCTCCAGGTCCAGGGGAATTCTGGAAAGCACACCCAGAGCCCTGCCCAGGGGCACCCCGACACTCCGCGGAGGGAAGCGGGAGTGTGAAGGAAGCAGCTTGCTGACCCCACCGCCCCTCCTTCAGGGTCATCCTCTGGAGGCACAGGAGGCAATGTGAGAAAAGCACGTGGTGGTGGTTCAGTGTAGGCCAAATAGAACTGACCAGGGAGAAGGTACGAGGTAGAGAGGCAGTGTTTATCAAGCTGCTGTTATTTCTCCTGTTACTGTTACTGTTAGTTACTGTCTCTCTCTTAGGGCTTCCCTGAGTGGGAAAGTGGGAAAAGAACCTGCTAATGGTAAGGAACCCGCTTGCCAATTCAGGAGACGGAGGAGACGCAAGTTCTGTCCCTGGGCTGGGAAGATCCCCTGGAGGAGGGCATGGCAACCCACTCCAGTATTCTTGCCTGGAAAATCCCCGTGGACAGAGGAGCCTAGTGGGCCACTGTCCATAGGGTTGCAGTCTGCCACGACTTAGCACACACGTTCGTCTTGCTTAGGTTTATAAATCTTTCCCGTCATCTTCCAGGCTGGGCCTGACTAGCGCAGTATTACAGGGCTGGATGCCCTTTAGACAGGTGCTGTCCTGTCAGTGTGACCTCCCTTCATTTGTTCACTTACTCAGCATATATCTGTTGGATACCTGCTATATGGTTCAGTTCAGTTCAGTAGCTCAGTCGTGTCCAACTCTGCGACCCCATGAACCGAAGCACGCCAGGCCTCCCTGTCTATCACCAACTCCCGCAGTTTACTCAGACTCACACCCATTGAGTCAGTGATGCCATCCAACCATCTCATCCTCTGTCATCCGCTTCTCCTCCTGCCCTCAATCTTTCCCAGCATCAAGGTCTTTTTCAAATGAGTCAGCTCTTCACATCGGGTGGCCAAAGTATTGGAGTTTCAACTTCAACATCAGTCCTTTTAATGAATATTCAGGACTTATTTCCTTTAGGATGGGCTGGTTAGATCTCTTTTCAGAGCGTCTAGCATCTGCTGTGGGCTTCCCTGGTGGCTCAGAGGTTAAAGCATCTGCCTGGAATCAGGAGACCCGGGTTTGATCCCTGGGTCAGGAAGATCCCCTGGAGAAGGCGCTGGCAACCCACTCCAGTCCTCTTGCCTGGAGAATCCCGTGGAGGGAGGAACCTGGTAGGCTACAGTCCATGGGGTCGCATCTGCTATACACAGGTACCAATTCATATGATTTTAGGTGGAGAGGGGAGATTATTTATTCCTACTGTACTCATCAAATCAGTGCAAAGCAGGACTGGCTTCCATGACATGTGAGTTCCAGTCCTCTCTAACCCAAGGGTCTCCATACCACGTACCAAGCAGGAAACCTTGTCCTCCTCTCAAGACCCATCTCTAAAAGAAGGGCTCGCAGATCTCAGCTGCCCTCTTCACACCAAGGTCCCATCTCCACATGCCTCCCGCCTCCAGCTTGCCTTTGCCATCAGCCACCCTGCAGCAGGGAGGGCCTTCACAGCGGTTAGACTTGACCCTGGGGAACCAGTGGCCAGAACTGGAGGCTGCTGGGGACCCCTGCCTGAGCCCAGCACTTCGGTCCCTTGGGCCCGAGACCCCCTGACCCAGCCCCCGCTCACTCCTCCCCTGAGGCCCTCTGGCCCCTGCCACCTCTGGAATGTGCTTAGTCGCTCAGTCCGGCTGACTCTTTCTGACCCTGTGTGTTGCGGCCCGCCAGGCTCCCTGTCCATGAGTGGGCTGCCGCTCCGTCCTCCCGGGGATCGGCCCTGCTCAGGGATTGAACCTGTGTCTCCTGCCTCTCTTGCACTGCCGGCGGATTCTTTACCGCTAAGCCACCTGGGAAGCCTGCCACCTCTGGAAGCTGAGCTCTAATTAGGGAAGAGTCTGGGTGCCAGGGCTTCTCTGACCCTCAGGCAGTTGGGCGGAGGCCATTAGCATGCAAATCAAGGATGCGCCTGTGGGGCCCCGCCTCCCCCGGGCATCCCAACGTGCTTTCCCCAAGAAGAGCTTTGGGTTGCTTTGTTCTGGTTCAGTGCCAGCAGAGAATGCCTCGCCGGCAATCCAGTGCAAAGCCAGGCTGAAGCCCAGCCAGGCTGAGTCGGGATTAAAGGATTGACTCCATAGAGAGAAATTAAGCGTCATGATCTGCGCAGTTCACACTGCTGCTGATAAGGGGGATCAACCTCGAATAACACCAATCTCATTAAGAGGCTGCTGAATGGCTAGAGTAATTCCCGCTAATAAACTTCCTTTCTGTGTGGTAGGAAAACCTGCCTGGTCCCTGGTGACAGTTTAGGAGCAGAGTTTGGCAGCAGTGATACTGAGGGTAGCTGACACTTAATGAGCAGTTACTGTGTGTCGGGCCTGGTTATAGCATCAAGGCTCCTCAGTAAGCTAGCTAGCATCATCGTCCCCATTATACAGATGAGGAGACTGAGGCTCACAGAACGTAATCGCTGGCCCAGAGTTGCATGACTCATTAATACCTAACATCGTTTGAGTTCTTACATATTAGCTCATTTGATCTTCAGAAGTCCCTCTGAGTTAAGTGTTCCAGTTAGCTCTCCTTTATAGAAGATGGAAGCACATACTGTGGGCAGGAAAGTGTCAATTAAAAAATATTTATCAGGGACTTGCCTAGTGGCCCAGTGGTTAAGAATCCATGCTTCCACTTCTGGGGACGCAGGTTTGATCCCTGATTTGGGAACTAAGACCCCCGATGCTGTTCAGCACTGCAAAAAAAAAAAGGCACAATTGTATAGAATGGCCTTTTGGACTCTGTGGGAGAGGGAGAGGGTGGGATGGGTTGGCAGAGTGGCAATGTAACATGTGTGATATCATAAGCAAAACGAATTGCCAGTCCAGGTTTGATGCAGGATGCAGGATGCTAGGGACTGATGCACGGGGATAATCCAGAGAGAGGGTGTGGGGCGGTAGGGTGGAGGTGGGGGTCGGGATTGGGAGTTCATGTACACTCATGGCTAATTCATGTCAATGTGTAACAAAACGAATACAGTATTGTAAAGCAAAACAAACTAAAAAATAAAAATTAATTTAAAAAAAAAAGGCACAATTTATCAATAAGAAAATTGTCAGCCCTGTCCAACAGTTAATGATTTAAATAATGATACAATATTTAATAAGCATAAGCTATTCCCATAATGTTTTGCCTCCAGAATGCAATAGGTCATTCCCTCAACTGCTATCAGTAAGGGAGATGCTCTGATTTTTAAAATTTTTCCAACTTGTAGTGCTGTATTGCTTGTTTGTGTTTAGAAGTGTGCATTGTGCAGTTCATTTTAGTATGCTCAGTTCAGTTCAGTTCAGTCGCGCAGTCGTGTCCGACTCTTTGCGACCCCATGAATCGCAGTACGCCAGGCCTCCCTGTCCATCACCAACTCCCGGAGTTCACTCAGACTCACGTCCATTGAGTCTGTGATGCCATCCAGCCATCTCATCCTCGGTCGTCCCTTTCTCCTCCTGCCCCCAATCCCTCCCAGCATCAGGGTCTTTTCCAATGAGTCAGCTCTTCGCATAAGGTGCCCAAAGTACTGGAGCTTCAGTTTTAGCATCATTCCTTCCAAAGAAGTCCCAGGGCTGATCTCCTTCAGAATGGACTGGTTGGATCTCCTTGCAGTCCAAGGGACTCTCAAGAGTCTTCTCCAACACCACAGTTCAAAAGCATCAATTCTTCTGCGCTCAGCCTTCTTCACAGTCCAACTCTCACATCCATACATGACCACAGGAAAAACCATAGCCTTGACTAGACGGACCTTAGTCGGCAAAGTAATGTCTCTGCTTTT